>APFE030346470.1:0-40155 GCA_000404065.3 Pinus taeda | reverse complement strand
CGGGATCAAATGGTTTGAAATGAATCATCTTTATATGGTTTGATCATGGATAGACTAGATCTGAATTATTGATGCATGTTTTATTGTATGCATGTTATGATCTGGGTATGACTGAAGTTTGAAACAGCCACAAAGTCATGATTGAATATGTATAGATCTGTACGCGCGTTGGCTTTGGCGAAAGTGCGTATATACGCGGGTTTGATTCATCGTAGTAGCATATACATAATGAAGTATGATGTTTGAAGTTGCAGTTGGGTTTGATTGTTATTGTAGAGTTCTGTAGTCTACTCTATGTTCTGGTGACTATATTGTTGACAGGGTTTCAGTGTTTCAGTGATTCACAAATTGATGATGCTAGTATTGATTGTTTTTTGCTTCAATGATATTGATGGGACCAGTATGAAAATTGGATGAAATGTGGCTTTCAGATTATATTGTTGTGCTTCGGGAGTATCCAGTCTGAAAATGTATGAAATGTGGTACCTGGAGGAAGAAAGAGAAGGTTGTTGCCTTCTGTAGGTTGGCACCTACGTACTAGTACATCAGCTAGTACAAGAGCTAAGGGGGTGGTAGCTCCCTTCCAGTAGCAGCTGGAGAACGAGTAAAGGTTGGAGCATTTCAGTAGGCCAGCACCTACGTACTAGTAAGTGGATCGGCTAATACAAGAGCTAAGGGGGTTGTAACTCCCTTCTAGGAGAGTCTGGAGAACGAGAGAAGGTTGTAGCCTTTTGCAGGTAGAAGCCTGTGAACTGGTATAAGACTGCACCAGTACAGAACTATTGTAAAAGAAGTTTCCTATTGAAAGAAGATAGAGATGACTTGCAGCAGGTGGTTTTCACCCACATTGGGTTTCCACCTTATATCATGGTGTTCATGTGTGCTTCTTGTGTGTGATGATCTGTTCTGTTTTACTGCCCCTGCTTATTATACATATGGTTAAAGAAGTTATGAGGCACTAACTAAAGATCAACATTTAATGGATTAATTGAATCATAAGTATTCTGGATATACGCTAGTTGCATTAGACACAATGTGTTGAAGTAGCGTATATGTATATAAGTATGGAAATGAAAAGTTTTATTGATTTGATAATACTGATTCACCCCCCCTCTCAGTATTATTTCCAACAATTGGTATCAGAGCAGGTCCTTTTGGTAGAAGCTTGATCGCTTGAAGTAGATCCGTGGAACTATGGGAAAGAAGCTTAAGAAGAAAGCACCTAAGAAGAAGAAGACATCTCAGAAGAACTATGACAGTGGGTGTATGGATTGGGGAATATGTGGAAGAAGCACATCAAGTTCAGAATCACTTCAGAATGAAGATGAACAATCTATCAGGTATGAATTTGTTATCCTCTGGTGATACATCTATTTATCCTCTTAAAGATGATGAAAGTGATAGCGAAACAACTGAATTTGCGCTTATGGGTGAACAAGAAAGATATCAAATAGAGGCAGAATTTAAAAGGCTTACAGAAAAAATTAGAGATCAACAAGATCTGTTGAGCAAGAAGGATTGTGCCTTCAAAGAAGAATCTACCAAACTAAAAGCTCAACTAGAGGAGGGAAATAAGGTAAGGAAGTTATTCAAGGAAAAATGTGAAAAGTTGCAGGATGAAGTCACATCATTAAGAAATGAAGTCAATGAAAGGAGCACAATCATCAAGAAACTAAGAGATAGATCCAGTTATTATGAAAGGCTTGAAGCTACAATCCGCTCTCTAAAGGAAGATCTTGAAGAATCAAAGAAGCAGAATAAAGGACTACTCCAAGCTATTGAAAAACAAGAAAACGAAGTTCTTGAATTAAGACATCAGTTGGAAGAAGGAAGGAAAGCTGAGGAGAACATAAAGAAGTAGTATCGTGTAAAGGAAGAGCATATTCAGATTGAGGTAAATATTCTAAATGATAAATTAGAAGAAAAGGATAAGCTCTTACGATTTCAAGACAATACTAAAATTTTGGATGATATTCTTAGTAGTCAAAGGTATCCTGCTATCAAAATTGGTCTTGGTTTTTATGAATCTGCTGAAGGTGAATCTAGCTCACAAGGAAAGGCAAGGAACTCTAATGAGAAATCTGAAATTCTCAACAAAGAGATGAGAGGAAAACCTCATCAACAACCAAGGAAAGAAATACTTCAAAGAAAATCTTTTACTCCTCCAATGAATAATGTTGAATGTTATGTATGTCATAATCTTGGACATGTTGCAGCCAAATGTAGAAGAAGAGTGGTTCAAGATCATCACATAGAAAGATCATCGCATTACTTTCAGGGATATTTTTTTTCTTGCAATATGTTTGGTCACAAAGTTGTTGATTGCTACAGAAGGAATATGAAACATGTAAGGTGTTATGCATGTAACAAGCTTGGACATATAGCAAAGGAATGCAGGAATAAAGTACGGGCACCATACCAAAAGGAGAAAACTTCGTCATGCTTGAAGATATGGAAGAAGAAGGAAGTACAGTCAGAAAGATGTGGCACATCACAATATACTCAGACACAGCACAACACAGACATAACAGATTCAGGGAGAGTTGAAAATATAAAACTGCAGTGTTCTGAATCTCATACGCAAGTTCCATAAATAGAAGTCGCGTATATACGCGATTTGGCCACTGTGCAGTCGTGTATATGTCAGTCTAAGGAAAAGCAGTAGGGATAGGGCTCAGGAAAAGGGTTTGATAGGATGCAGTCCATTTGCTCTGTTTGATAATTGTTACAATCTGCTAATGATGTGTGGAAATGTCTTGATACTCCTAAGAAGTTTAGAAGTATTTTTTATCCTAACTTGATGATGATGAAGTCTTGATGCTTATTGCTGATACATGTATGATCAGATCTAACAGTGAACAGATGGCACAAGTTCAGGGGGAAAAAGTGAAAGCGTTCATTGTTCGTATCCTGTAAAGGCAGCGTGTCACTCTTGAACATGACACTCATCTATTACTTGTGTTAGGTTAGGGACATTCTCACTTGCTCACTTGCCTTCTTGGGTTTGGGGAATCCATTTTGCCTCTCATATGATCATACCATTTTGCCATCATGGAATCTGATCCTATGTTGAGTCAAATGTTGCCAAAATTTGGAGTCGTGTTGCCGATATGTTCAAAAGAAGTACTATCTACAGTTATTTACCTCCTATACATTGTTTGACTTTCTTCCACAGTCCTGGATCACACTTATTTACTCTACTAAATCCTTTTGTTTGGTGTTGATGATGTGGGATTCATTATGGCCCTAATTTGACAAATCACTTCTTGTCGACTTCAGTTCATTATCTGGGAAGATGATCTATAAACTCCCTTCTAGTATGTGTTGGTGTCCAGGTAGGGGTAATTTATCCACCTTGTTCTGACATTAATTTTATCAATCTGGGCATGTATTCTTTCAAGGAAATGCTCAAGGTATATGTAGGGGCAGACGCGTAATCCTTTCCATCAAGGGTTCATGGTTTAAGATTCAAAACATGACTGTAAGATTAAAAAATTACAGAATTGCAGAAATAATCATAAACAGTAAAGAACTATAACAACAAACATAACTGATAAATCACACACACAAAGATGCAGCACCTGATTAGAAGAGTGGGCCCAACTCTCTGATTAGGGCTACGTTAGCCACGGAAAGAACTAGAACAACAAAATGGATGATCTTTTATTACTTGGTAACGGATGTTTACAATACTAGTGGGTGAACCCCCATTCACAGGATCAACCTGCAATTTATACACAACGAGGGAGATTAACAGATCTTCCTAGAAACATAGTAACTACAGATACAAAGATATACATCGGTTGGAATGGTATCAACATCAGATGTCTGAGATAGTAAGAAGGACTAAGAATAGTTCAGGGAGGATGTTCCCCGAGCTGCGCAACCTCCTTCTGGCCGACCGTTGCCAGATCTGCTGCAATACGCTGAAGTGAGGGTTCCTGTTCTCATGTTGCGGTCAAACACACAATTTAGTACCGCAAATAGATAGAATCCATGTGTTTTACTTCATTAATTAAAACATACCAATTGGACAAGTAAGGGGGAATTTACCTTGTAATTTTAACATAACAACAAAGGTAAATGAGTACAAAAAGGTCAAAAAGGGTAGTGAAAATGGACAGAAAGATGGCCCGATTTGGTACCCAATAGTATGTTAGATCTTGCATGCCTTAATGACAAGTTCTTCACATTTGATGACAAGTTTACATCATTTACCTTCGATCGCATGATTCCATGGGTGTTCGACTTCAGTTTCATTATTCACAATCATGGATTGTGCTGGTTGTACCTTGAGAGCCATTGTCATCATTGGTGGTTTCTCTCATGCATGTTAATGATTTACATCATTTGCCAATAATCAGGTGGTTTTCTATAATGTTCGACTTTGACACATCTATTCACAAGTTAGAATTCGTACATTGATCGAGTCGAGATAGAGCGCTAGACCCTGGATTTTGTCTGATGAAATCCAGGTTGTGTGGAGTTATGAGTCATTTATGATTGTACACATGTTTCCTCTAGACGGATGGATGTGACCATATCGTGGGTTGATATTCATGATGCTTTCTATTTGGATGGATGTGACCATACCGAGGACCTTTGCACATGATCCCTTTTATACGGATGGTTGTGCCCATACCGCAGATTCATATCTTATTAGATGCTTATTCCTGTATTATTAGACATGATCATCAGAGATTTCAAATATGTATATGTATATGCTTGATTTGCAAGTCTCCTAACGATGTTGTTCTCGTCCTTGCACTGACTTGTAAAGCATCTCAGCCATCACTCTCTGTTTTGCCTACATGCTTTAGGGGGCATATGTTACACAATATTTTGTCATATCTCATGTTCACTTCCTGTGCCATATCTCAAAGTGCCAAAACATTGACTATTGTGCACCATATCCATCATGACATACAAACTACAACCTCCCTGAAGAATCAAAGGAAAACTTCCCTGAATCCATTCTGGAGAAGGTTGCCTAAAAACCTAATTTTTGGCATTAGCACATTTTGATTTATTACTTTCACTATTCACAATTGTGGATTGTGTTGGTTGTACCTTCAGAGCCATTGTCATCATTGGTGGTTTCTCTCATGCATGTTAATGATTTACATCAGTTTCTAGTAATCAGGTGGTTTTCTATCATGTTTGACTTCGACACATCTATTCACAAGTTAGAATTCGTACATTGATAAGGTCAAGACAGAGCACAAGACCCTGGATTTTGTCTGATAAAATCCAGGTTGCGTGGAGTTATGAGTCATTTATGATTGTACACATGTTTCCTCTAGACGGATGGATGTGACCATACCGTGTGTTGATATTCATGATGCTTTCTATTCGGATGGCTATGACCATACCGAGGACCTTTGCACATGATCCCTTTTATACAGATGGTTGTGCCCATACCGTGGATTCATATATTATTAGATGTTTATTCTTGTACTATTATACATGATCATCAGAGATTTTAGATATGTATATGTATATGCTTGATTTGCAAGTCTCCTAACAATGTTGTTCTCGTCCTTGCACTAACTTGTAAAGAATCTTAGCCATCACTCTCTGTTTTTCCTACATGCTTTAGGGGGCATATGTTACACAATATTTTGTCATATCTCATGTTCACTTCCCGTGCCATATATCAAAGTGACAAAACATTGACTATTGGGCATCATATCCATCATGATATACAAATCACAACCTCCCTGAAGAATCAAAGGAAAACTTCCTTGAATCCATTCTGGAGAAGGTTGCCTAAAAACTTAATTTTTGGCATCAGCGCATTGTGATTTACTACTTTCCCATGCTAATGATAGGCTTCTCAGTTATACACTCGTGTTGTGAACGTAAGTTTTCATAGGAAAACCCGTGTTGAACCTCTTCTGGCAAGCTTTCCCAAACTAGAGGAGAAGCTTCGCTCACTAAAACCTTCAGGAACAATGAGTTGGATATTGGTTGTTGTTGATATGGTTGAGCTCTCTCATTTGGGCCTCTTGATCTTATTATCATGGGATTTCCCCTTGATATGTGGATCTTCCTCCCTCTTTTGTGGATCCCTAACTCCCTCTCCCTTCCTATAAATTCACTCCCTTCCATCCCCAAATGGTTGGTCATCGATTGCTTCATCCCTATGCTGAGATTATGCTTACATGCTACCCATTCTAGCTTGGAGAAGGAGTGTTTGAAGAGCCTTTGCTTGGACTTGGACATCCAACAAAAGGAGGGCTCTAACATCAAGGCATAGGTTGTATGCTTCCCTTTTTAGTTTCTTAATATATACATCTGATGTTCATGTTGGGCCTAAAATGAGGATGCAAATTAGAATTTCATTTATTTTCAATCCGGGTAAGTAAACTTCGAGGATCATCCAATATATATGGACTTTGAGAAAAAATAAACTAAGCTAGGTGAAGAAATATTAAAGCTCCCTTACAGGAGACTATTCATTAATATTTCTAATCAACTATTTAAACTAATTAAATTAAAGCTCCTTAAACATAATTCTAATTGATTGCATGAAATATTAAAGCTCTCTTACAAGAGACTATTCGTTTATATCTCAAGCATATAAATTAGAAACTTAAACTAATGAAATCAAACATTAAATAACAAATCAGATTCAGTGAAGGAAACATTAATACTTTCTTACGAAAGGTCATTCATTAATATTTCAAACATATGAACCTAATAATTTAATCTAATGAAATTCACAAACATAAAATAAAACCTTACCAAAACAAAAGTGTACTTACTAGGCAATGGGGATCCTTCCAAGGATTCACAAGCACACCAAAAGAGAAGTCAAATGTAGAGGATCAAAGAAGCTCCATTTTATTCATCATAATCTTCAAAGTACAATGGCTATAAGCTCATATGATCCAAACCAAAACTATTCTAAATTCTACTAGGTTCTAAGATTCTAAAAATTAAGATTACAAAAAAATGAAGATTACAAATGAAGGAGATAACACTCCTATTTATACAAAATCTATAATAACAAACTCATAAATGTAGACACACTATTCCCTCCTTTGATCCACATATTTCTCAACCAATGGTGACACATAATCCTATCCTCCATGATCTCCTCCATGAGGTCCATGATCTTCTCCATGAGGTACATGATCTCCTCAAATTCGAATTTGAACATAGAGTGCCACATACATATGCCTTGGAGGCTTCTTTTTTGTACCTACACATGTCAACAAGCTCATTCTAATTGTTAGGTATAAGTATATGGATATTATTTTCTAAAGTTTAACCACAAATTCACTTAAAAATAATAAGAATTAATAATGTTTTGGAAAACACAATGGTAACCCATTTAATGATGAAAGTGAAGCTGATGTGGTGACATGGTGGTGGAATAGAGGTGAGAAAATGTGTGAATGGAGTGAAAGTGGATGTATTTTAAGGATAATTCTTAGGCCCAACAGTTCACTTTCCATAATTGTGTAGATGTTTATGATATTAGCTTAATGTTCCTTGACCTGTTAAGTAGATTATGTTTAATGTATGTTATATATGCTCTCGTATCTTGCATAATACTTTGATCTTCCTTGCAAGTTCACAAATGTGAAGAACAACTAAGGAGTGAGGCCTGGAGCGAAAGATTCAAAGCCATCTCTAAGGATCGAGTGATTAGCATCAGAACGAGGTAGGTTTCTCCTTCTTTCTACATTTGTCAAACATAAGCTAGGAAAGTGTGTGTTAGATAGTTAGGTTTGTTGTTAGACCCACTCATTGGACTAGAGGGGATTTGCCTTCACAACACTTTCCATGAGTTCTCCCATCGACGCCCTGACTATCACTGGCGTTCGCAAAATCTTGGCTGAGCTCGTTGCTGATAAGAACATTGGTGCAAAAGAAACATACCACATACTCCAAAAACTCTTACTAACAAAATACAACCACTCTTTTGTCTCCCTTGATGTTAAGAAATGTGTCTCACATAGCTTAGATGACCATCTTCCAACAACACACTTTATAACTTCATACATGAAAATATCTCTCTCACCTGAATCAATGTCTCTTATTGAAGTCACATGTTCCTAGTCATTTTCCTCCCATCCTAAGACATCACTGTGGAAACACATCTCCCCTTCCATGGTCATACACGTCATTCCTCACTATACCTCTATTCCATCTACAAATTTAGAATTTTATATCAACTTCTGTTAGAGTGAACTTCTCTTATACTTCCATTTTCATAAAATACCAGATGATATTGGCGCAAACGACGAGGCAATTGTCACACATTGGAAACATGTTAAAAACACATATCATGCATTACATGTCCATTGTGCACCTGCAGACCTGCCCCTCCCCACCTCTCTCGACGACTCTATTCTTGAACCATACTTCCACTGCACCATGGACATGGATGAATGGCAATTCCTTTCTCAACTCCACCAAGGTAACAATATTCTCTTTGATAATCTAGAAATTTTTGGCCACCGTGACTTCTATGCAAACCATAATTAGGTTCATTCCATTATCCCTTCACACTTTTAAGGGATGACAATTCGATTTGTAGAATTCAAACTCTCCTCCACACGACTGTACCAAATCCCCTCCCCAACTACGCATTCCCTTTCCTCCTTGTCCCCAAGCCAACACATGGCTTTCAATATAATTTTACCCACTTTTCTAGCGATGCCTCCAACTCCCCACTAAAGATGCTTATCCAAGGCATTGTTGTAACTGACAAATCTTTCCTAATTGAGTGCCTCAAAAATTCCTTCCTATCTGCCTATGTCAATAGAGTTAGCCCTTTACTCTTTCTTTCTCCAACAGGTGTTGTAGCATTCCAAATAAATTCACTTACAATACACTTCGACCTTTGCATACCAGTATCCTCTATGCAACCTCTTAAAGGTTAATCCCTACTAAATCTTCAATAACAATTTCAACATGTGAAATACATTCTTAGTGATGAGATGAGCTTCATTGGCCCACTTGCTCAATTTGATGACCATTTTCCTGAGGCATTTCCATTCAATATAAACACCCCATTCGATGGTTTCTCCGTAATCCTTGTAGGTGACCTCGACCAGTTTCCACCTATCAAAGATACACGAATGTATGTGGGCACATCTCCTAGTGATTCTCTTTGGCAGAGCTTTGATACAATTGTCACACTTTTAATGATTTTTTGCTAATAGGGCACGGACACTTCTCAGCTTGCATCCCGATAACTCATTTCTAATCTTCGCAATGCAACCCCCACACTAGATGATTGGAAAATTCTCATGACACACACAAAATCAAAACTTCTACCTAACGAGAAACAAAAATTTGACAATGCTATGCACCTTTATGTAACTAATGCAACTGTAGCTCTACACAATAAAGCCATGCTAAAAAAAATGAACATGTCATTTGTGCATTTCTATCCCCAAAAAAGGAAACAAATTCCATCTGCCGCTCAAGGGGATGAACGACTGGCTGCAAACATACTTCTATGTGTTGGATAAAAAGTCATCCTAACAAGCAATTTGTGTGTTGAAGCAGGCCTTATTAATGGGTCACTTGGAAAAGTTGTGGCTATCTCCTATGCATCTGGTTCTCAACCTCGAGAACTCCCATCATTTGTTGTTTTTTATTTCATTCACTACAAAGGTCCACCATGGGATGTTTCACATCCAAATTGTGTGCCAATCCCCAACGTAACAAGGGGCTCTCACACATAAATGCCCATTCGCATGACATGGGCCCTAACAATCCACAAATCACAAGATATGAACCTTCAGAAAGTGACAATTGACATTGGCAACATTAACCAACAAGGCCTAACATTCACAACCATATCTAGAGTCAAATCGTTGAATGACCTGTGTATCTCCCCCATTTTTTATTTCTTGCTATTCTCACGCATGCAAGAAAATCCTTACGTGATACGCAGGAAAAGAGAGGAAATGTACCTTGCCTCCAAATTTATGTAGCCACCTCCTTGAATACATTCTATTCAAGGTAGCTTAACTTCTTTCACAATGCATTTCCATATGTTTCGCCTCATCTGTTGTTAAAAAAAGAAAACTTGCATTTGTGTTTCTTTTTTCCCTTCTTTGTTCCTAATGTGTTGTGGTTGTCACATGTTGATGCTATATATCTTCTATGTTTTACTTTTCAGTTATTAATTTATATATGTTTACTTATAGCCTTTTCTTTTGATTGAACATGAAAATGGATATATATTCTGCTTCCCAACTCTACCATTTTTTCTTGGAAATATATGAACAAGAAGCTACTCTTTTGGATATACAGTCACAATTCCTACTCTCGCCAAATTTTCCTCTATATCGTCTGTGCTCTACTCTCCAGATACTTAAAAGGATTAATAATTTCATGCATGTCCTCATCCATAAACATGCAAGGGATGAAAACAGGCAACATTGCTCCTATTATCTTGATAATGTCCCAACTTTGAATCTCAATTGGTGTTGTAGATGCCATGCATCAACTTGTATTTATGACTAGTGTTTTCTCAAATTGGGGAACACACACTTTCGTTGCCCGACTACAAAAATTTCCTTTGCCCCATCCGCCACATGCTTCTACTTTCATGGATAACACAAACCATTTCTTTGTAACACTTTGCTTTCTTGTCAATGTCTTATAAACACACCTCCACTGCATACATTCCCATTCATTTATTCTCACTATTTTATATTTTGTTTCCTTACTTTCCTGCCTTTCTTTGATCTTCTCACCCATTTCCAGACTTTACAAATGCATAATTGCTATACAAAACATGCACACTAACTTTTCACATTAAAACCATAAAAAATAAGACAATGCACATGACAATACATCTATCAAAATTACAAAGTACAAGTCCAAAACCAACCCCTATCATGGTACTACAAATAGCAAAAAATACATATCTAATTATCTATTTGGAAGCTAAATAACATTAATTCCCTTTTTCTTCATTATTTTCGTCAATACTTTGGTGCCTCGCAAACACAATTGTTCAGTGTAATACAAGAAGAAAAAATAACTTTAGTGCACGAACATATAAAAATTAACCCTTTTCCACTTGAAATCATGCTACCTATTGGCACTTCAATTAAAAGCACAAACAATGTCAATAAAAAAAAAGGCCAATGCAATCATCTACTCTTAACTCATAGAAACAGCCAGCTAATAAGGCAAACAATTACAACATCCACATTGAACATGTCTCTTCTACAAAAAAGCGAAATGTGTGGGAACAAATAGTCACTAGCGCTACTTAAAACTTTGATACAATAAGTTTTTATGCATTCATAGACCAACATCTGGTGAAATATGAAACTCATTGCAAAAAGGGGGCATTTTTAATTATTTATAAAGGACAACTTTAATAATCATTTTCCAAACTAAATTTCTGAATGCCAAAAATAATATAATTAACATCCTCGAGAAAAGGTCTATTCACACCCATGAAAATTAGATCTATGTTACTATGTTGATACCAAATATTTTGCAAAAACAGTTCAACTTTACAACTCTAAAACACTTTTATATGAAAACAAAAATTGCTTTGCATCTCTTACATTCCCTGATATTCCTATCAATGTTCCACATTTCCTTCCATATTCCCTCCTCCTCTTATCAACGTTATTTGCACCTCTCGGTCCAATTTCTAGTTTCAATTGATAGTTTTAATCATTTTTCTTACCATGCTTGTCCTATTAAAAAAAACACCGTGAAATATTCCACACTATCCCCAAATAATGGACCCCAACAACAAGACTTTCTTTTTAACACTAAATATTCGATAGGGAACTAGAAACCTCCACAGATATATGCAACAACCTGCAAGCCACATGTATCAAGAACTCATAGATCAACCTAGGATCGAGACATCGAAAGACAACTGGTACTGGAGTTAGGATCCCAAATTCCAATTGGACATCTATCCCTCCAGCCTCACTATAACAGGACATGTCTTCGAAGACTTTAACCTGGGTGGATAGGATGGAAAACCACCATCCCAAGCACTTGAGCTAAGCACCAATTGATGGCAACACAAATTTCTTACCGGCCCTACATGTGTCGTGCAACATGGCTTTCCCACTTAGTCGATATTGGGATACTAACCAACCCTTGGTCAATAGGGTGGCTTTCTTACCTTGCCTCATGACTTTCTTACCCTGCCTCACGACTGTCCCAAGCAACCCGACAATTTCTCCATCTTTAACTCTGTCTTTTTTTCAATGCACACAAAGGCCTTTATATGAGAGCAACTAAGCTTATATTTATGTGCATAGCTAAGAACAGACCTCAAAGAATTGAAGCTTATATTTACCACCAATGATTGATAGAGAGATATGGATGTTAAATTTGTCCTTGCCCTTCCTCTGATGATGCTTCTATGCTTTGTCTCCATGGCATCCTCTGTAGCCACACCAACGACGAATTATACAAACTGGAAGCCATATTCACAGGCACATCTAGAAGATGGTTTTTATGATGATCAGCTCTATGATCACATGGCCAATGATTTAACTTCTCAACCTCTTTCTAATTCTCGATATTTTCCTTTGAATAAAAATAATATGTTATTGAAGGACTTACAGGCTTTCTTGTCTTTCAAGAAACATATCAAAGATCCATCTCGAAAGCTGTCCAATTGGACAACTGAGAACTCAGAGGAGGTGTGCTCGTGGTATGGTATCACTTACAATGAACACAATATAAGAGTGGTTGCCATAATCCTTCCTGGATTAAATTTGACAGGTATCCTTTCCCCTTCTATTGACAACCTCTCCTTCTTGGATACTTTGAATCTTTCTCATCATAATTTGATAGGAAAAATTCCATGTGAATGTGGGAAGCTTAAAATGTTGCGAGTGCTTGACCTAAGCTTTATTCACAAGATTTTACTTTCTTATAACTACTTCAAAGGTACCATATCAACAAAGATTGGTTGTTTAGTAAAGTTGGAAGTGCTTGACTTGAGAGAAAACTCTCTGAGTGGCCACATCCCTCAAACTCTTGGCAACTGTACTAAGCTATCAACCCTCACCCTTTCTTCCAATAAGTTCACAGGTGCCATACCGACAAAGTTTGGTAGTCTTGTTGAGTTGCAACAACTCGATTTGCAAAAAAACTCAATTAGTGGCCACATCCTTGCAATGCTAGGAAATTGTACCAAGTTTCAATCCCTCATTTTGAATGACAATCCCTCAAAGCATATTTGGTAGTTCATTACAAATATTTGAAGTGTCACAAAATTCACTTACTGGAGATCTGGACATAAGGTTTCCAGTTTCTATGGTAATTTTCAGTGTATATTCGAATAACTTCAATGGGTATTTCCCTTCATATCTGGCCAACTCCAGTGAACTTAAAAGCAATAGATTTAAGGAAAAACAGATTCACTAGGAAAATTCCTCCATATTTATCTTATCCTTAGTTACAAATTTTGAACATTGGTTATAATAAGTTTTCTAGTGGATTACAAATTTCATGAAATTGGACATACTAGATTTATCGCATAATAATTTTAGTGAAGAAATACCTTATGAAAAACTTTGAGGATTTGCAAGACATATATTATATCCACAAAGTTGTGAGAGGCTTTGGAACAATGTATTAAATTATGAAATGGAGATTGTGATAAAAGTAAATGAGTATTTGAAATATTTGTTTCATTTCAACACAATATTCCATTTGTCTAACAATAATTTTACAAGTGAAATACCTACAAGTATGGGATGTTTGGATTGGTTGAGGTTGTTGAATTTATTGGAACCAATTGGAAGGGAAAATTATTGCATCCCTTGGTACCATATTTACTTTGGAGCAATTGGACTTGTCCAAAAATAACTTGACAGGAGGGATTCCTCAAACTCTCTCTAAATTGCATTTTTTGGGAGCTATGAATTTTTCATTTAATAATCTACATGGCTTAATTCCAAAGGGAACACAATTTGATACATTCAGTGTAACTTCATTTCAAAGGAATAAGTGCTTGTGTGGGTCTCCCTTGCCAAGCCGCAAATAGAATAAGTGTTTGTGTGGATCTCCCTTAAAAGGTCCAAAGAGAATAAGACAAAATCAATGGAATGTGTTGGTAGAAAAAGCAATGTTAAAGTAGGATGGTTACAATACATAGATGAAAATATATCATTAATAATTTTGGGAATATGGACTATAACTGGATTTGGGGGAGTGGTTATTGTCTTCGTACTTTGGAGGAAAGCAAGTCTGGATTGGATGGTGCTCCCAAATATACCAAAAAGCTTTTATGGAGAATATAGACTCCCTGCATAGTGCAGTATGGAAAATGACAAAGTTCTATCTTATATATGAATTCACCAAAATATTATTATGTAATGAATAAATAATGTATATGATACTCAATGATGTCATAAAAAATTTAAAATTTATAATATTCTTTTTTGATAAATTTATATATTAGTTTTTTTAACAAATTTCACTCATTATTATTATCCAATTTATTTTAAGGTTTTAATTTAATTATTTTCATTTTACTAATTTTTATTATAAATTAATTTCTTCCTTTATTCCAAATTATAAATCTTATTGATTTCAAAATTTTTATTAAATTTTTATTTTTAACTTATCTACACAATCTTACTCTACAATTTATCTCTTTTATTTATCCTAAAAAATAATTATATATATAACAAATATAACATTCTAAATAATAATATTATTATTTTTGAAAATTATGATTTAAAATTACCTTTAGTTACTAAATTCCTTTCTCATAATTATAATATATATAAGGATATATTGTATTGGTGATCAAAATACATTAACTTCAATTAAACCTAATTTTTTTTATAAAGTTTTTATAATGTTTTATATAAATTTGTATAATGTTTTATATAAATTTGTATTATAGGTTTGACATTTTGTATGGGCTTTAAATTATATTGGTGAGACAAAAAACTAAATAAATTTAAAGAAAACATATTATTAAATTTGACATACGGTTCTTTAGATATCGCATTAAATGGGATGGACATTTTTCATAAAACAATTACCATTAAGAGAAATAGTTTAGTACAGGCTACCAATTAGGCCGTCGATACTATTTAATAATCAAACCTAGACCTTACCTCTAGGGGTTCAAGTGTGTGAACAATCATTTCCCGCAGACGATTCCCGCAGACGATATGCTGACTGGTTATGAAGATGAAATTTGCACCGGCTACTTTCTAATAAATGCCCCTTTTCAGTAAGAAAAAAAACTGATATATATATTATATGCTGAGGAAATATACATAGATCATCTTTCCATATACAAGTATATGCGATAAAAGACAAGTAAAAATAGCTCTCATGATATCAAATACATCTTGTGTCAATCCGAAAGCTAAAAACACATTAGAGCAACATATACCATATATAGAGCATGATACTGTTCTGAGATGATATAAAAACACATTAGAGCAACATATACTATATATAGAGCATGATACTGTTCTGAGATGATATGACAGGGAGCAGTATATACAGGGGCAAGTATTGTATGCAATATATTGAAAGGAACCTCATTTGTTGCTGTAGAATAGTTCCCTCTCTGGAGAAAAATTAATAAGGGCACTGTATGTTCTTTAGTATTTATTTAGCTAGGCACTGTATGTTCTTTAGTATTTATTTAGCTAGTGTAGTGAAAAAATTTCATATACAGTGAAAAAATTTCATATACAAAAATACAGTATGATCAGTATAGTTATGAAGCACGCTTTTGTTCGTTATACCACCATCTAGCGAGGAGACTGAGGAGACTGTTGGGAGCTCTTTGTAGAAGAAACTGTTTATACCCAATGACAAAGCAAACTTCAAAAACAAAAAAACATTCCCAAAAAATTTGATGGTTACATTGAATCGTTTAAAACGGATTTGAGAAGCTCTCCATGCTAACACATAAATCATCGCTATGGTAACTGGATGAATGATCCAATATTAAATTAAGGAGTTGTCTTTGGAGACGATGAAATGTCGGGACGGCTAAAAGTGGTCTTAATAGTTTAAAAATTTCAAAAATTTTTGTAGAGGCAGCTTTTGAATTGTATTTTTGATAGTGGAAATGGATTCAGCCCCATCAAAAACGTCTAGAACACCTAAAATTTTGAAGTTTAACAATTTTAATTTGGATTTACAAAAATCCTTGCCGGATTTTCTTAAACTATGACCAGAATTTCCATAACTTTCGAGGCAATTCCTCCAGCTAGTTAGACTGAGGCATAATGAATGGAGTTGTCTACAGCAGAAGAATTACCCGGCCGGCTAAAAGTGGTCGGGGTAAAAAAAATTCAAAAAATCTTGTAGAGGCAACGTTTGAATAGTATTTTTGATAGTGGAAATGGATTCAACACCATCAAAAACGTCTAAAACACCTAAAATTTGGAAGATGAAGAGCCATGCTCATTTAAAAAGAAATGAACAGGAGCAACTGCTGAATACACAACAACACATCATCATATCCAGCAATCGATCCACGTGGCCGGACACAATGCTAGGCAATCAATTCTATCAAAATCCGCTATGACCCAGTTCACACTTTAAACATCAAAAACTTCTAAAACACATAAATTTTGAAGATAAAAAACCATACTCTTATAGAACGAAACGAACAACCAAAACAACTGCTGAATACACAACAACACATCATCATGTCCAACCATTGATCCATGTGGCTGGACACAATGCTGGGCAATCAATTCTATTGGAATCCTACTCATAGTTCAAAGTGCTATGAAGCAGTTCACAGTTTGAATATCAAAAAAGTCTAAAACAGCTAAAATTTTAAAGATGAAAAAGCCATGCTCATATAAAACTAAAGGAACAACCGGAACAACTGCTGAATACACAACGACACATCATCATGTCCCGCAATCAATCCACGTGGCCGGACACAATGCTGGGCAATCAATTCTATTGGAATCCGACTCATAGTGCTATGGAGCAGTTCACATTTTCCAAGCTCTGCTATGCCATCTACAACAAGCAAAACGAGATTTGATGGAGAGATCTTGTCCCGTTTGGTCAAATCACCATCGAGCATCTGACTGATATGCCAACTGATGCACTTAATACGCTCGTCACCTTTGTTGGTGCATCCCAGATTCGTTCTCGCGAGTTCTTTTTTCTACCGGCCCTCTTGAACTTTCGATAAATTAAACAGCGTGACAGGACTGGGCGCTTTGCTTATTGTTTCCAACACAGGCTTCCAATATTTGCAACTCACCGCTAATAGCCTCACCTCTATGCTTCTGCTACAAAATTTGCTGGGAACAAGTGCCAGGTCGCTGTCCACCATAGAATTTCGATCAGGCTCGTGTTGATCAAGAAGATATCCCTCTTGGTATGATCGTTAAGACACGATGTAGACATCTGGATGAATCTGGTTGATGGATCTCAGCGCCGAGTCTTTGATCTGCATCCAAGCAAAGTAATGGGCCATTAATTCTTTTCTTCTAGCTATAAATTGCAATATTGTTACGTCTAATAGCAGCAACGCCCAAAACTCCCACTTGAATCCGCGTCTTTTCAAATGCATTGGTGAATGCGAGCGAACATCCACTGTAATGACTGTTGCACGCAGTAACGATGCTCCCTTTCTTCTCCTCTTGCAAATTTTTCGGGCACATCACAGCCGCGTTGGCTCTTTCTCAGTAGATCCTCCACTCAACCTAGTCTTTATTAATGACGCAGATGATTCTTTTTCAAAACCTACGTATCAGTGTGAATACAATCAACAACGGTGGTCAATCAGATCTCACGTCCAGAACTTGAAAGATTTCGGCGAATTTCCAATTCGTAACGTTGAGTACAACTGACATCCATGATCTTGGACTGCGCACTTGGTGCTTCTGCCCTCACAACAACTCCTTTCCATAATTCACACGGAAAAATTCCAATCTTCTCACAGATCTAACTGATCTCCGCCACCGAGGCACAACGACATTCAATAATAAACCAGTAAACCAGGACTGATGAAAACAGATGGCACAATCGTGAACAGGCTTTGCACACAGTAACATGAAATTCACACTCTAAACTAATTTAGGTACAAAAACAATCACACTCAAAGATCTCTCATTTTTGTGTCCCTGAAGGGAATCAAGTCAGAATGAGCTATTATACTATATTAGAAAATAGAACAAACAAGTAAAAGATGGTAAAGATAAAAGGGTCAAGTAGAAGATTAAGATGTTGAGAGGGTCAAGTAGAAGATTCAAGATGGTGATAGTAAAGTAAGAAATTGGTGGAGATAGTGAAGATGGTAATGTTGAAGATGGTGAAGACGATGGTGATGGTGAAGTAGACGATGGTGAAGATGGTCAAAAAGAAAATGGTCAAGACAGTCAAAATGGTCAAAATGGTCAAAATATAAAAAGCAGTTAGATTATACCACATATAAATTTTAAGTTGCTATCCTTTTATTAGTTACAACAGTAAAAAAAAATATATAAAATATAAATCACTTTGACATATAATTCATACATAGAAAATAACAACCTCTAAGTTAATTTCTGGAAATTTATAATAACAACTACACATAACATAGAAATATTACTTCCAACATTCAAATACACATAACATAGAAACATCACTTCTGACATTAAAACCTCAGATATTGAAAAATCATAAATTCAATACCTCTGAAAAATCATAAATTCAATACCCAAAAACTACCTAGAAAAAACCATCTCAAACTAAATAAACACTACTAAATTAACGAGCCAGTCATGGCCTCAAAGCATATAACTGAATGAAATTACATTCGCTTACAATTCCCATTCTACAGAACTAAGTTATTAGAGCAAAGAGCTCAAAAAGGGTAAAAAGGCAATGATTTTCTTTATACTCAAATCCTTGCCAGATTGGCTGAAAATCATGGCCTTAACATTTCTCATTCTACAGACCAGGAACACATTATACTGTGTAAGATGAAGTCGATGAATTCTTGGGTGCGTACAGTGTGTGGATGTTTATTTGGTATACTCTGGGAAAATATCCACACTTTGATTCTGCGTTAAGAGAACTTTTACAATGCTAATTTATATTTTAAAAATAACCTTTCAATGTTTTAAGATATTCAAGTTACTGACCCAAATTAGACTATAGTCAAATCGAATTTCAAATAGTAATAAAATTTATCTTAGTATTAACGAGAATGTTAGAATGTAACACAGTTCCCAACGAATAAATTTGAGGTTTCATTTCTCTTGAATTATATATAACGTAGTTCCCAACGAATAATTTTGAGGTTTCATTTCTCTTGAATTATATATATATATATATATATATATATATATATATTATTTGTGAGGGATTAATAAAATAATAATCTAGACAGTACTTAAGACTAAAATAATAATTTAGAAATTATAAAGTAAAATATAATAATAATAAAAAATTAGAGATAAAATATATTTTTTTAATATTAAGTTTGAATTTAATTTAATCTTTGTTTATTGATGATGATGATGATGATGATGGTGGTTAATGTCCGCTGAGACCAAATAATGATCTATCGGACTTAAAAAGACAGATTATTTATTTTGATTTAAGATTTTATTCCGATGCTTAAAAAGGTTGGAGAGAAGCCTCCCGAGCTCACTATAATTTTGGCATTGTAAAAGGCTAGGAAGGTCAGTATTGTAACAAAGGTTGTGAAATTGAGATCTAATGTGGTTGTATGCAGGGCACTCTAAGAGGAAGTGGTTTTCATCCTGGATGCTCCTATTCTCACACATATGGCAGATCCTTTCCATCCATGGCGTTTTAGGAACTACCCAACTGCCAGTGTCACTATGGAGCTCGTGAGAATTCGTTCTAATCTTTGCTATATTAATTTTCTTTTTAGAGCTAGTTAGAATAGAGAGATACTAATTATTTATTTTTTATAGATTTTAATGTGTTTAATTGACTAATAAATTAAATGATTTTTTCATGGTATTTTAATTAAGTTTAATTTGTTTAATTTCAATAAATTTAGCGCTTAGTGATTTTTCAAATATTGAATCTATTTATGCATTTAAAAATGTATTTTAAACAACAAAAAATTATAATCTTGTTTGAAATTGTATCAATAGATTTTAGTGAAAAAAATCATTTCATCTATAAATTAAACTACTCCATTTTAATATAGTTTCACTCCATAAACTAAATACAATTAATAAGAAAAATAAGTGACCATTCCATAAAACTTGACCATACAAGTAAATCTAACAAATTAATTAATTAATTTTACCATTCCATAAGACTTGACCATACAAGTAAATCTGACAAATTAATTAATTAATTTTACCATTCCATAAGACTGGACCATACAAGTAAATCTAGTAAATTAATTAATTAATTTTATTTTTTAAATATTCTTAGATAAAATTTTTTGTTTATATTTTTTAAATTAAATATTAAATAAATAAAAATTTTAATTAGTGGCAACCCCGCATCGGTGTGAGAAGTGATGAGTTTTGGGGAAGCAATGTACCATATCGCGCCAATCACCACCGAGTGACCTGTCGGTGTCATCTAAATCGTTGAATTTTGAAGGGAATCATCTAAATGTGGTTAGAAAAGGGAGTAGCATTGTGAGCTTCAAGTTCTCATTGGCAAGATTTTTTGTAGAGAATGGAAATAAATAAATGAAATAATAAAAATGTAATTTAATTATTTTTTAATTATATGTTAGTATATTTAATTGAAAATATTTTTTGATTATTAAATATAATTATTTAATTATGTGGTGCTGGTAAATTTTATTTTTTCAATAAAATTGTATTTTTATTCAAATAAATAAATTAATTTTTTATAAAAAAAATAAAAAAATTAAGAGGTAATAATTTTGCTCTTACAATATTAATATTAATATAAATTGTGAAGTTCAATCCATAATAAATTATAAATCAAATAGTGAACATCCTTATACCAAAAAGTTTTTGTTAATATTGAGAATTTGTTTAAATTTGAAATTATGTTAATCTACATAGTATGTTTGTGGACAAATACATTAGGCTAAAAAAATATAGGGTTGTCTCTCCAACTTTACCTGACACCTTCTCAATAACAACCAAGAAATTTATTGGTTCCTTTAATTAAATAACATAACAACAAAAAAATAAAAATATCAAAACCTTAAATATAACCATAATTATGTATGGGTGTTTATAATATCCTTATCCAAATCATCATCTAGCATGTTTGCATTTCTATCCTTATCATTGAATGAATTATAATATCTTTCAAATTTTTTTAGATATTTATATTTTCACTTTTTGGTTGATTGATAGAGGAAACACTAGGAAATAGAATGTTCATTTTGTTAACATTTGAATTGTTACAACTAACAAGGTTAGTTTTTACAACTCTCTTTGATATTACTTACTGTAATAAATCCTAAAATCCTTTAAAGAGAACTATTTAAGTAGTTAAGTTGTTCTTTGTCTTGATGATGTAATGAACTCAGGTCTCATTTACTAGTTTGAGTGGTATCTATTATAAAGCAATGTTTACTAGTTTGAGTGGTATCTATTATAAAGCAATGTTATGAAACTGTGAATTACTTGGAATCATGGAATGTGTTGTGGAGTAATCATCAAAATCGCTACGATAGCTCATAGAAGAGGAAGAGGTTGATAATCACAAACTAGATTGTGGAGATAAAACAAAGAAGAAAACAAGCGATGAGCACTTTAAAGGTATATATCGTGGCAGGTGGATTAGATGCAGCTTAAATTGGTGCAAATTTTAGTGCTACTGTGTACAATATCTTTGCTCAAATCCAAAGAACACTAAATGAGTTTCAAAGGTCAACATGCAACAATTTTATTTGTGTTGTTTAAATGATAAATTTGTTGATTCACCAAGCCTCATGTGAGAAAAGTTTTACAAATTATAATGCTAAAATTAGTAAATATGACATGGACCTCGATATGCCATAGTAATTTCTACTGTCTATCCCTAATTGGAATCTTTAATCCAAGATAAGAAGTTATAGGAATTGAAACTATTGCATTTTCAGTTGCTTTAGTGCAATATCCTTCACTTAAATTGACACATTTAGTAGAGTACATATGTAGTTTAATGGTGTTACAGTACTATATTTTTTTTTTATCCATGGTTTTTGTTTGTAACTTCTTTAGTCATGAGTAGCTAGAACACTATTTTTATTTATAGCATTCTAGATAATGCCTTCAATAACTAACAAATACTATGATACAAATCCACATTAGCGACCTTTAGTTCCTATTATATGCACAAAGCAAATAAAAAAAACCTCCCCTAGCACTAAATCCATTGTTACTTTGTTCTTGTACACAAGCCCATCATACCTTAGATAGATTGGTAGCTATAGTGCTATAAATGCTACCATTAAAAATGCAAATAATGCTACCTCTGATACCATTATGGCCTCCATGTACTCTCATTGTAAGTATTTTAGCATCTTAATTATCAATGACCCATCACACATACAACTCACGTATGTATAAGCAATGCATCAAGGTGAAGTATGTAGAAATGATGTGATCAATTTCATTACATGGTAAATGATAAAAGGGCAATTTACATAAATGAATTTTAAAATAATATATATAGCAAAAATAGTAGGTGTTTAATGCCAAATATTTCTATAGGTATTTGTGCAAAAATCAACAATG
The DNA here is from genome assembly GCA_000404065.3 of Pinus taeda. NCBI lineage: Eukaryota > Viridiplantae > Streptophyta > Pinopsida > Pinales > Pinaceae > Pinus > Pinus taeda. The sequence goes on along the minus strand of APFE030346470.1, from coordinate 17,503 downwards.
TGTAGTAAGTTTTACTAATCAAAACACATACAATGTTCCTTTCATACCATAATGTCTTTATAATATAGCAATAATTTAATAGCCTAAACATGGTACAATTGATAGGCTTACGGTAATAAACTTTTGAATACATTTATTACTTCAATAAAATTTTGAATATGGGTATTATTTTAAATAAATTTATGATTGTTATTTTAAATTAAAGTTATTTATTGTACAAGTTTATATTGTAATTAGTTTGTAACAAGACATTCAAAGAAATTTAGGAGCAATCACTTTCAAACCCCAGAAAGTTCCTTAAAAATCTAATGAAAATTACAAGGAAAAAATCATAGATAAAACCCTTTTGACATTCTCCAAGATCACTAGATGCGCACTAATTTGAAATGATTATGTTTTACTAATCTCTTGTTGATGTGGAGTAATGAAACCTCATGCAGAAAATGTAACACAACAAAAGAAAAATCTAACTAATAATAGGGAATGGAAAGAATAGCCTAATTTCATTCCTTAGGCAAGTGCCTTAGATAACATTTATTAAAGATCCATTTAGACTATGTCAAACTTAACCAATATAAAATCTACACATAACTCAATTGAGGTACATTTATTTACTCATGCTATATATCTAATAAGCCTAGGAACCAATGATCTTGGTTTCATGAAGAAATGTTTTCATGAAGAAGTGTGCCTATTGAGATGAGCATCTTTAGCAAATTAGATCATCCTGGTTTAACTCAAAAACATCTTTTTTTTTTCCTTCTAGTTTAGGAACAACAATATTCACAAGAAGGACAAAGCAGAAAACAATAATACTATATGGTGCCCTGAATACCTATGCATCCATAACAATTGAGTGGGGTTGAGGTAAAGGACCATTGTACAAGAAAATTTAGGCAACAATAGTAGTGAAAGGGCCGCAAACTTTGGCGAGGTTGGCATCTTCACTATAGAATTGTTGGACATGTGGTGAAGAGGCAACGAAACAATGCAATGGATGGTAAACATCCTTTGAACTATGAAATGCAATAATATATCACTTCTCAATCTGTCTACATTGCAATCACAGAGGAAAAATAATCATACCAATATGAACGAACACATGATGTGTTGTATCAAATTCATGGAATTCATGATGTTGACACATACCTTTATTAAATGTGATTCTTTGCTTCGAATAGTAATTGTCAATCCGAAAGAGGACTATGGAGAGACACATTTTGCATACGATGGCTATCAAAATGGTTGAACATACCAATTTAACTTTGGTCACTAACAATGAAAACAAGGGATTTTTTCTTCAGTCATGATCTAAATACAATTCCGCTAAACATTTTGTTTCATCTAAGATCTACAATCACAATTTTTGCTTTAATATTTTTTGCTTTAACATATTTTTTTATTTAAATTCTTTGTAGATTAAGGCATTTTGATTAGCTTGGATTATTTTGAATTTATATACATTCAACCAATTGAATTTAAAATCGCAACTTCAACTTCATATGTTCGAACAATTTCAATTTCTTTCAATTTATTACCTTTCAACAGAAGAGACTTGTCCCGTTTCTTCTTATGAAAAGATAAGTATAAGATTAAAGAAAAATAAGGATTTATTTTTAAGGCAAAATAACAAAAATTTCGTACTATAGTCATGATGAAGATATTTTCATGTTTCCTTATATCAAAATATAAAGATGGGCTTCAATTAAACAATAAAAATAAGATTTAATTATATCTTGGCAAAAAAACTAATAAATGTAATTGTTGTAACAAATTTACATCTACTTCACATATATGGTTCTAATTTCATTAGTTCTAAAATTTTTACATGACTATTTTCATTTGAGTCGAGAAAAAACTAATTTTTTTCTTAAAAAATGTTGTTGATAGATCTATTTCTTATTAATGCCTATACAATAATAAATAAGACACTAGAACATGTATGCCATTTACATGTTTGAATATTTCTTGATTGTAGGAAGTTAGAGTTTCATATAGAGCATCCTCAATGGCTTAATCATGGAATATAACATCAAAAAACATCAAGTACATAAAGTTCTTGTAAGATTTAAACTATTGACTTCTTTGCGTTGTTTGTGTCATTTTGTGTTCTCGACTATAATGAAAGAATTTAACAAGAAAAATGTCAACATAGAAAGAAAAATAAAAGTAGATGACAACAACCCCATAGTTGATATTGATGTTATTTTAGAAAATTATGGCTTATTTCACTTGAAAAACTTCTCATACATTGTAGGAGATTGCTTATTTAATGCATTGGAAGTATTGTTGCACTTTAGATACACATCTAACGAAATAAGAGAAGGAATAATAGAAAACTTTAGGGCATGTATGGAAAAAGGAGATGATGAAGCATTGGAATCTTACAAACTTGAGGTAAATAGTTTCTCTTGGATTGAAATGCACAAAATTAGCAACCCAAAAGTGTATTTGAACAAGATGTCTAAATCATCGTCAATTCATATAGATCCTCATAATAGGGGTCTATGGGGAGACACTTTTTTGCATACATTGGGCCTCCAATTGGCTTAAAATATCAATAAGGGTTGGGCTAAAAAATGATGGAAAGAGATTATTGCATTTCAATGTGAAATTATCTACAGACGCATATGATATATTGTTCCATAATGAAAACCCACTAGTGGGACATTCTGAACAACTACTTCACAAAAGAAACAGTAATAACTCACGTAATACTAGTGAAAACAATGTCAACAATGTAGATGTGTTTCGTAATACCAATGAAAACAATGTCCACAATATATACATGTTGCAAAGTACATATGGTGAAAATTGTTTTGAAACAATATGCCACTTAGAAAACAATGAATATAGTGTAACTTGTCTAAGATTTTTAGTTTCACAAAGCTTTTGCAATGCAATAATGAAATATGACTCTTTTGCATATAAATGCATTGAGACATATATTATTGATGATGTTATAAGAAATGTGGCAAAAATAGAAAATTGGCAAGGTTACATGATACAATTGACACTCCCTTACAAAGAAAGAAAAATTAAGGGCAACATATCATAGCAATCCACCTTAGTCCCATGAATGTACAACCAATCCATACCCAACCACATATTGTATGATCCCAATGGAAGAACATTTAAATGTGTTGATGTAGACATACCATTCAACTCAAATGCACAAGATCTTACCCAATGATTAACTCTTTTCTTAGTACCTATAGCTAGCTGCACTATTCAAGACTTTGCATGCACTTCTAAATTATTCAAACCACACTTATCCACCACATCAAGATTGAAATAACTATAGTTAGATCCAGGGTCAGTCAACATAGAAACAACTTGATCACAAATCTTACCTTCCATTTTGATAATAGATGCTTAATGACCAACCTACCTATTATCCAATGCTGCATAAATCCAAGGAATACTCTGTCCAACATCCCTAACTGTCTGAGCCTCCTTAGCACTGTAATTTTGCAGTCTACCACCCTGATGTTTTGGACAATATCTCCTGCGATGATCCTTGCCACAAGTCCAACACTGTCAAGTCTTCTTTCCATCACCCTTGTTTTGATCCTCAGATTGAAATCCCTGTCCTCAATCAACTACATTGAATTTCTTATATGATGATGCATTATCCTTGTCATTTGAACCATGTGGTTTTACTCTCTTCTTAGCCCATTTTCCTTTATTCTTATCGTTACCTTTTTTATCTTGCTTAGACTCAGTATTATGCTCAATTTATCATAATAGTGCTTCAACAATATGATGGATTCCTATAATGATCTAAGATCATCAAACTCAATATTGTCTTCGAATGATATCGGTAACCCACTTATGAATCTCTAAATCTTTTCTTTCTCATCCTAAAGATAAGGCACATATCTCGACAACTCCAAGAATCTCATAGTATACTCCTCATTAGTCATAGATCTCATCTTCAACTCATAAAATTTGTTTTCCTTATCATCATAGTATCTTTCAGACAGATACTTCTTCCTAAAAAGTCTCTCGAACTCACTCCAAGTAAACTCCTCTTCTCGCATGCCTCTGACATTCTTTACATCTTCCCACCAAATGTCTTGTTTTCCTTTAAGACTCAACGTAGTTATGCTAGCTTTCATATTATGTGAGTAATCATACAATATGAAAAACTTATTCATCCCAAGCAAACAAGTTTCTGCATCTTGTTACTTCTTCTTTTCTCCATCAAATGTAGGAGGCTTTGCTTTCTTGAATTCCTCTGACAAGTTCTGCTTCTCACTCCTCCTATACAGATGGTGGTTGTGATGATGATGTTGTCTCTTTGAACCAGAATTAGAATAGAACCCACAGTCATTACCCCTCCTGTCAGGTGTATCCAAGAACCTACCATCTATAATTGTGCCATCCATGTCAAACCCATATCCTAATTGAGACCTGCTACCATGTGCCTCATTGGTCATTTCCTCCTATCCATGATTGATACTAAGCGGTGCCTGTCTCCGCAAATGTGATAGAATCTGAAGAATCACTGCATTAATTTCGACTTTATTCTCTTGTGCTCTAGAAAGTATTTCCTATGATGGAATGATCATGTCATTATCTACCTTATAGCTCTTGATCTCTTATTTCAAACTTCTGAGTGTGTCTGCTATGTCATGGGAGTACTCATCACCATGTTGTTAATATGATCTATAGAGAGAATCATGTGCACTCTAGTCTACCATTTTTCTTTTCATCTTTGATCCTCTACTTCCCGCAAACATACCATGTCATATAACCAAATCTAAGCATAATCGACATACCTCAGTGAAGTTCAAGGGAGGCTATTTCGTCTACAAAATCAATTCGGATTAGCACAACATATGTATATATAATGAAATCAACATATCAATCATCTCAACATCAACATCATTAACCTCTACATGACGACACAACTGCAACAATGACTATCATAATGCATGCATAACGAACACATAAACAACTGACATGCATGCATGACAAACACATTATGCCTATCCATTCCAAGTGTTTTAACCTAGGAACTCTGATACCAATATGTGGTATCAAATATCACTCAAAGAGAATGGAAAACCCTTCTAATACCAATATGTATGCACCCCTCCTAAATTTACCCAATTTCATTGTCCTGCTAGGGTAAACATGAGACAAAGAGCTACTATGATATGAATTGAACTCCTAAATCCAATTAAGGAAGTGGGTCCAGCAACTTGAACTTACCAACCACAAACTGACATACTACAGGGCTTACAAGACACTAAGAGGCATAGAAACCACTCGCAGTACCCAAACCTTGGGCTAGATTATTGTTTTAGTGAATCAGGCCCATGACTGCATGCATGACAAGGCCTCCATGCAGTTATAGGCCTCCCAACGCATGCATAAGCTTGGAAGGGTGCGGTTATGGCCCAAAAATTCCAATTCAGAGGGTGTATTCATGGATTATGAGCCGCCATTTTAGGTCAGCCTACGGACCACTAGCTACAACTCAACGAGACTTTCCAGAATGATAAATAAAATTAGGGCAAAGCTATTCATACAAAACTTGATCAAGGACTTGACCTAACTAGGCCTAACCATGATAATCATTTCGTCAAAAATATGGTGAACATGTAATATACAGGTCATGAATGCATATCTGATCATAAAAGTATGAGATTCATTTGAGAATCACTGAGAAGGAGCTATGCCCTCTCCACATAGCTTTAATTACACTTATTAGTCCATATATTCATCAACTGATCAATAGCTAAGCAATTCACAACAAGATCCATAGATGATGCACATCATATAAAAAACATATAACCAAGAATAAATAGCATATAAACCGTGGCAACCCAGCTAAGGGTGGTGTAAATTTTGTTGTAATAACTATTTCAACTTGGTTAATCCTATTCTCCCAAAAAAAATTACCTTAGAATGACTATTAATATATATATTTTTCCTTGCTAAAATTTGGGTTAAGAAATAGTTCGCTAGAGAGTGATGGACAGATATAATTAGAATTATCATATATTTTACACAATCAAGGGCTTGGAAAATTAAAAAGATTAGAAGTATGCATTATCTTTACAAAATTATTCCTTAAAGATAAAATTTTGTTTGTAAATGATCAAAGATAAACTCGCTACCGCATCATCATATCACATGAGGACCTTAATGAACATCAAAAGTATTTTCCAATAAACAAAAGGAAGAATGATCAAGAAGGATTACAAGTACCAAATCATAGAAAAAGGATAAAGTGATGAAAATAAATCGAAATAAGAATGGTTGTTATTGAAGAAAAAATAATTGTGACTTAAGTAACAACAACTATAACTTAGATAACAACAATCGCAAATTAACAGTCGCGAGTTAGGTAACAACAACTATGTCTTGAGTAACAACAAAATATTGAAAATTAAAGTTGTAGCAATTGTGTCAACTTTTGGAATTCGAGATAGAGTAAATTATTAAAAAGAAGAAACAAGTATATGCACTATGTGTTAAAACAAAATCAATAAAATGGAAAGCCCTAATGATGAAGGAGCATCCGACTGAAAAGGAGACAACTAGGAAATGGTTTTTTATTTTTGCTGGAAGGAAAGAAAAACATTTTGAATTCTATTTCATTTTTGTTTTATTTAAATTAAGGCTGACATAGCCATTCTTCTTTAAAAATTAAGCAAGCAAGTAAAATAGGATTAATTAAGAGTATGTTTAAAGAAATTATTAAGATAACTAAAAGGTAACTAAGGAATAATTCCTCAACTGTAAGAAAATGCTAGTAAGGCATTGAAAAAGAAAAATCAAAGCCTCATGCAAGGGGCTGCCATCCAGAGAGAAGAAATGACATAGAGTTTGAAATTACAATTTTTCTTGAAATATCTACGAAAGCAAATGAATCTAGAACCTGTCATTAAGGAAGCAAGACAATTTTCTTTTCCTATGCATTAATGTTTCAGACATTGTGTTAAAGCATAATAGTGAAATATTTCATTAAGAAGCCGAATGACATTGACAAAATCTTGTGACTGAAGACATCTCAAACCAAGCACCAGACAAGGCAATGCCAACAAAGACAATACAACTTTTCTCAACAAAAAAAACAGGTACATTTACATCCAAATTTCAAGAACACCTGTGCATTCATTACATTTCAAAATTTACAGTTCATTATAGATTTATATAACCCAAAAAAGTAGTAGAGGGTTCTCAAATCCACGAGCACCGAAAACAATGATTTCCAGGCCTAGACTAGTCAAACAATGAGGGTATGAAAACCCAAGAAACCATACAAACACACGGAGAAAGTGAAACCCCAAAGGAAATACCCAACCAAAGACAGCGCAAGTAAAGACAAGACATAGCCACAGAGAGATCCTACCCAGTTTTTCCCCAAATTGGCGAAGACTCCCAAGGACAAGGCCGTGGAGCAGCGTTCCCCAGGAACGACCTGCACATCACCACAAAACAAGGTGGCAGTCAAGAAAACAGTAGGGCCAACAAAACGAAAGGATAGTGAGCAGTCAAAAGAAGAAAGTTGTGGAAATTTACGTGGAAAAGGACTGAGGACGAGAACTGAGTCTCTCGCTAGAGGGTTTCTCCCAATAGGAACTCCATAGGAAAATTTACCTTCTCACCAAGGAGCCAAAGCGTTAGAGACATAAAAACGAAATGCATAAATGAAATTGGAACAAGAAATTACCTGAACTAGAGTTCACTGATCTATCCATCATAGTATTAAGGGAATAACTTGTGATTACACAAAACCATATCTCACCAGAACCAACACTAAGAAAAAAATCATCACGAGCAGAGAAGAGACAAAGCATGAGCTGGGTAACAGAGATGAAACAACTTACAGGCTGAAAGTCGACCTGAGACCTTTGAGAATGAGCAAAATAAACCACCACAAGGACCAAGCGAAGGCACAACGTTAAAAAACTGCCACACGAAACAAGCGAAGGCACAACGCCAACAAACCACCACAAGAAACAAGCGAAGGCATAGCGCACCCACAGAGCTGAACTAGACCACGGAAAATACAAGAATGAACTCCAAGTTTCCCTCGGCAGGTGTGAAATGACTGTGTTTGCAAAACCAAGGCCAGTAAAAATGGTGGGCCAAAAACATAAAGTGCATTGAAACCTCACACCAAGAGCTTGCCATTGTTTATTCGAAAGATTGACAAGAATTAAACGGTCGTTGCTACATGTCCCTCCTCGGGATTGCCACCAATTTTTGGTGTCAGAGAAAGTTAGTTCCTTTCTCTTAGTAAAGATGGAGGTAGGAAGAAGGGGTTGAGGTAGAGCCATCAGAAGAGTAGTAGATGAAGGGGTACAATAAGAGATTAGGACTTTAACTGCAGGTTTTGCAGTAGTGGAAGCAGGAAGGTGTAGAGATCCAGAAGGTGGGGATGATAGTGAGGAGGAAAACACAGCCACGAATGATGGGTCAGAGGAAGAGAGACCATAGATTAAACTATTGAGGTCAGTTTTATTGGCTAGTAGCAAGCGAAGGCTGGAGCTTTCTAACTATGATGGCAGTTTTTCCATAAAGGCATTGCTAGACTGGATAAGTGAGCTAGATAAATATTTTGAATATGAAGAAATCAGCGAAGACAAGAAGATCAGGTTTGCTATCACCAAGTTGAAGGGACATGCAACACTGTGGTGGGACAGTGTGCAGGCTGAAAGGAGGAGATTGAGCAAACCATTTATTAAAAAATAGGATAGGATGATTTCTAGGATGAAGAGAAATTTTTTGCCTAAATATTACCAAATTTCCCTTTATAGACAAGTACAAAACGTGAGACAAAGAATGATGAATATAAAGGAATATACTAAAGAATTATATAAAGTAAACCTGAGAGCTGGTTATGTTGAAGATACCCCTAAAAAAACAACGAGGTTTTTAAATGGTCTACGAATGGAGATCTTAGACAAAATTAGTATTCTTTCACCTAAGACCATAGAGGAAGCTTATCAGAGTTCTTTGAAAGTGGAGGAAAAGATTGCCAGGAAACAGAATGCTAGAAGAGGACGTGGTTCTAGTAGAGGTAGGGGACAGTCCTTTAGCAGAGGTAGAACTGCCAACAGTAATGAAGAGAGCATCAATTCAAAGACTTCAAGATAGACTGAAAGGGAAGGTAATACCAGAGGAGGAAGGTCATACCAGCGAGGAAGAGGTAACGATAGAGGCAGAGGAAATTCCTATCAGTGTTACAAGTGTCACAAGTGGGGACACAGGTCCTTTGAATGTCCTGAGAATGAACAAACTGGATAGAGGGGAGCATATGTTGCTCAGCCCAATGAAGTAGAGGCACCGCCACAGGAGGTGGAAAATATGCTTAAAACCGGGAAAGCCTTGGTGTTGAACAAGGTATTATTGAAACCAACTAAATAAGTAGCTGATCAAACACAAAGGAAAGCATTGTTCCAGACTGTGTGCAAGTCGCATGGGAAATGTTGCAAATTAATCATAGAAAGTGGAAGTACTGATAATATGGTAGCTACTGAAATGGTGGGGAATTGGGTTTGAAGAAGTTGAAGCACCCAACTTCATATAGGGTGTCTTGGTTGCAAAAAGGTCACCAATTGCTGGTCAATGAGCAATGCGAAGTAGAGTTTCATATTGGAAAGTACAAGGACAAGGTGATTTACGATATCATGCCAATGGATGTGTGCCATATTCTGCTGGGCAGACCATGGAAGTATGATAGGAAATTCGTCCATGACGGGGAAAAAAATTGTTACAAGTTTGTTAAATATGGGATAAAGCATATGCTAGTGCCCATAAAGGAAGAGGATGCTGCAGTAAACAGTTGAACAAAAGCATTAATGTTAGGTGGAAAAGAGTTTCTGCGACAGACGAAGGATGATGAAGTAAAATATGCAGTTGTGCGAAGGCCAAAACTAGTATTGATCCATATTGAAATCACTAACTTACCTAAAGAGATACAGGACATGCTACAGGAATTTAGTGATATTGTGGTTGATTATCTACCAGACAAATCACCACCAAAGCGGAGCATTAGTCACCATATTGATTTCATTCCAGGAGCCAGTTTTCCAAACAAAGCTGCTTACCGGATGAGTCCAAAGGAAAATGAAGAAATCAGGAAGTACGTGCAGGAGTTGTTGGATAAAGGATTGATTCGGGAGAGTCTAAGCCCTTGTGTGGTTCTGACTGTTTTAGCTCCCAAGAAAAGAGGTGAGTGGCGTATGTGCATTGATTCCCGGACAATTAACAGGATCACCATCAGGTACATGTTCCCTTTACCTCGGATGGATGATATGATGGATTGTTTGAGTGGAGCAGCATACTTTTCAAAGATAGACTCGAAAAACGACTACCACCAAATCAGGATTCAAGAAGGTGACGAGTGGAAGACAACTTTCAAGACTAATGAAGGCTTATATGAATGGTTGGCTATGCCATTTGGATTAAGCAATGCCCCTAGCACGTTCATGCGTTTGATGAACAAGATGCTAAAAGAATTCATTGGTAAATTTGTGATTGTATATCTGGATGATATACTTATATTCAACAAGACGAAGGAAGAGCATTTTCAACATGTGAGGTATGTATTGGAAAAATTGCAGCAAAATAGATTACTGATAAATTTGTAGAAATGTTATTTTTTCAAGAAAGAATTAATTTATTTGGGATTTGTGATTTTCGAGAATGAACTAAAAATGGATCCGGAAAAGGTTGCAGCCATAGTTAGCTGACCATCTCCCAAGAGTTTGTTTGACGTGCGGAGTTTTCATGGATTGGCGAGTTTTTATCGAAAGTTTATTAAATATTTTAGTGGGATTTGTGCACCCATGGTGGACACCATTAAGAAGGAAAATCAACCTTTTCATTGGATAGAATAGATAGAGAAGAGTTTTCAGCAGCTCAAAAGGAAGATCACTGAAAAACCAATTTTAAGATTACCAGACTTTAACAAACTTTTTCAAGTTCGTTGTGATGCCAGTGGGATAGCCATTGGTGCAGTACTTAGCCAAGAAGTTAAGGCAGTAGCCTATTTCAATGAGAAATTAAATGAAAGTAGGCAGAAGTACACGTCTTATGACAAATAATTTTATGCAATGGTTCAAGCGCTAAAGCATTGGAGACATTATCTATTGGCCAATGAATTTGTCTTATTTTCAGACAATTCTGCATTACAGTATATTATGCAACAACATAAGCTGAACCATAAACATGCGAAGTGGGTGGAGTACCTACAGAGTTTTACATTTGTGTTGAAACACATCAACGGTCAAGCCAACAAAGTGGCAGATGCATTAAGAAAGAGGAATTTGATCCTACAGGAAAGTACGATACAAGTATTAGGATTCAAACATCTTAAGGACTTGTATGAAACAGATGCAGATTTTAAGGAATCCTATGAAGCTTGCCAAAATCCATTGTTGAGAGATAACAGTTCATGGTTGGACTATAATATGCAAGAAGGGTTGTTTTTAAAAGGAGGGAGTTGTGTATCTTGGAATGTTCTATGAGAGAGAACTTAATCTAGGAAAAGCATAATGGAGGTTTAGCCAGGCATTTTGGCATAGACAAGACCTTGGATCAGTTAAGCTACTTTTACTATTGGCCGAAGATGCGTAGAGATGTACAAAGGTTTGTGACTAGATGCAAAGTGCATCAACTTGCAAAGGGACACAACGAAAACATAGTGTTGTATACACCCTTACCTATTCTGAACAGACTGTGGGACTCAGTCAGTTTAGAATTTGTCTTAGGTCTACCGAAGACACAATGGGGATTCGACTCCATCATGATGGTGGTTTGTTTATTTCACCAAAATGGCACATTTCATTCCGTGTAGGAAAACCAATGATGCCACGCATGTAGCACACTTTTTTTTCACAGAAATAGTCAAATTAAATGGCTTGCCAAAGTCTATTATTTCGGACCGAGGCATAAAGTTTACAGGTCATTTTTGGTAGACCTTATGGAAAAAATTAGACACCAAACTGAACTTTAGCTCAACTTATCATCCACAGACCGACAGGAAAACCAATGTGGTGAATCGAAGTTTGGGGAATTTATTAAGGAGTTTGGTTGGAGAAAATTCTCGATAGTGGGATCGTGTACTTGCACAAGCGGAATTTTCTTACAACGATTCGCTAGACATAAGTACAGGCAATAGTCCTTTCCAGATCCTATACGAAATGCACCCACATGGAGTACATGAGTTGCAGGATTTAGGTCAGTTGGAGCATAGGAGTGCGGACGGTGAAGATTTCGTAAAGGCAATCAACGATCTTCATGAAAAGGTGAAATTAAAATTACAAGACAATAGCGAAAGATACAAATAGAAAGTAGGTTTGAAAAGGCGGGAGGTACAATTCAATGTAGGGAACCTGGTATTAGCGCACCTATGCAAGGAGAGGTTTTCTAAAGGCGAATACAACAAGTTAAAATGGAAAAAAATTGGTTCTTGCAGGATTCTTCGAAAGTTTTTTGCGAGTGCTTATGAGTTGCAGTTACCTACAGGTATAAGAATCTTGCCCACTTTTAATGTGGCAGATCTGTACCCATACATTGCGACAAATGGAGAAGACAGTTCAGAAATATGAACACGGGACACCTAGAATGAGAATGACCCGTGGATTAAATAGATGCCCCCAACAAAGCCTTTAGAGATCGAACAGATCCTAGACACCCAGGTGGCTAGACAAACTCGAAGAAAAGAATATTTGCAGTACCTAGTCAAGTGGAAGGGCCATCCTATTGAAGATAGTTCTTGGTTAGATGCTGGCCAGATTCAAAATGTTGGGTACTCTATTGAAGAGCTCATGGACAGGAGCCATGAGTTTAATTTACCCTGGGAACCTAATGCAGGAGCATCTAACTGGAAAGGCGACAGCTGGGAAATATTTTTTTTATTTTTGCTGGAAGGAAAGAAAAAAAATTTGAATTCTGTTTTATTTTTGTTTTATTTAAATTAAGGATGACACAATTATTTTTCTTTAAAAATTAAGCAAGCAAGTAAAATAGGATTAGTTAAGAGTATGTTTAAAGAAACTGTTAAGATAACGGAAAGGTAACTGAGGAACAGTTCCTCAACTGTAAGAAACTGCTAGTAAGGCATTGAAAAAGAAAAGCCAGAGCCTCATGCAAGGGGCTACCATCCAGAGAGAAGAAAGGACATAGAGTTTGAAATTACATTTTTCTTGAAATATATATGAAAGAAAATGAATCTAGAACCTGTCATTGAGGAAGAAAGACAATTTTCTTTTCCTGTGCATTAATGTTTCAGACATTGTGTTAAAAGAAAAATAGTGAAATAATTCATTAAGAAGCTGAATGACATCGAAAAAATCTTGTGACTGAAGACATCTTGGACCAGGCACCAGACAAGGCAAAGCCAGCAAAGACAATACAACTTTTCTCAACAAAAAAACTAGGTACATTTACATCCAAATTTCAAGCACAACTATGCATTCGTTACATTTCAAAATTTACAGTTCATTATACATTTATATAACCAAAACATTGTAGAGGGTTCCGAAACCCATGAGAATCGAAAACAATGATTTGCAGGCCCAGACTAGTCAAATAGCGAGGGTATGAAAACCCACGAAACTATACAAACACACGGAGAAAGTGAAACCCCAAAGGAAATACCCAACCAAAAATAGCGCAAGTAAAGACAAGACACAACCATGAAGAGATCCTACCTAGTTTTTCCCCAAATTGGCAAAGACTCCTAAGGACAAGGTAGTGGAGCAATGTTCCCCAGGAACGACCTGCACATCACCACAAAACAAGGTGGCAGTCAAGAAAACAGTAGGTCCAATAAAACGAAAGGACAGTGTGTAGACAAACAAAGAAAGGAGCGGAAATTTACCTGGAAAAGGCCTAAGGATGAGAACCGAGTCTCTCACCAGAGGGGTTTCTCCCAACAAGAAGGCCATAGGATAAATTTACCTTCTCACCAAGGAGGCAAAGTGTTAGAGACATAAAAAAAAAATGTGGGAATGAAATTAGAACAAGAAATTACCTGAAGTAGAGTTCGGTGAGCCATCCACCGCATTAGCAAGGGAAGAACTTGCAATTACACAGAACCAAATCATCACCAGAACCAACATCAAGAAAAAAATCATCATGAGCAGAGAAGAGACAAAGCATGATCCAGGTAACAGAGATGAAACAACTTGCAGGTTGAAAGTCGACCTGAAACCTGTGAGAATCGACAAAATAAGCCACCATAAGGATGAAGCGAATGCACAACGTTAACAAACCACCACACTGAACAAGAAAAGGAACAACGCTAACAAACCACCACAAGAAACAAGCGAAGGAATAGCGCACGAATAGAGCCGAACCAGACCACGACGAATACAAGAATGAACTCCAAATTTCCCTCAGCAGGTGTGAAATGACCGCGTTTACAAAACCAAGGCTAGTACAAAGGGGAGGCTGAAAACATAAAGTGCATTAAAACCTCACACCAAAACCCTGCCATTGTTTATTTGAAAGATTGACAAGAATTAAACAGTCGTTGCTACGTGTCCCTCCTCAAGATTTCCACCACCTAATATATACACATTATTTAAGAAAAACTATAAAAAAAAGGTTTACCAGTTGTAATGACAGGGACCTCCCTTTGCGAGGCTACAACTTGCAAATCAAAATTACTCATGACTTTGTGAAAGAAATACTCTCTCATAACTTATTGACAGTAAAGGCATAATCAATGTCCATTATATAAAAGATAATTTCCATATCCATTAATGGTAGTGAGGCACACAATTCTATTATCATACACTTCGCTAACCTCGTAAGGGCCCAACCATCTTGTTTGAAACTTCCATAGGAAGTCCTGGAACTTGGATTCGTATAGCAAAGACCAATGACCTTTCGGAATTTTTTCTTTTGATAAGATGATCGTGCCATTTTCCTCTTTGCTATTGGATTATAGATTTTTTTTGTAGAGCATCCAAGTGTAGTTCGTCCAACTTATTAAGATATTGCAGGTGTTATTTCTATGCTTCTGTAAGATCCAACCCTAGTTCATAGGAAGTCTTGAGAGTCTTAATTTCAAACTCAATTAGAAAAATAAGATTCTTACCATAAACAAGTTGGTAAGGTGAGAAACCAATGGTGTTATACCAAGTCATGTGATAAGCCCATAAAGCTTCAAGAAGTTTCAATGCCCAATATTAGCAATTAACACCCATTGTTTTAGTTAAGATATTTTCTAGAGCTTTATTTGTACTCTTAACTTGACCATTCACTTGTGGATGATATATAGAAGTGACCTTGTGCTTAATATGACACTTTTGTAGAGTCATAGAAATACTTTTATTCATGATTTATGATACTCCATGAGTAACAAGTTCTTTAGGTAGGCCATATTGCATAAAGAGATAGAATAGGAAATTTATAACAACTTCCTCAATGGTTCTTGATACAAGTATTGCTTCAACCCATTTCATCACATAATCTATGCATACTAAAATGTAGGATTTCTGATTAGGGGAAGGATTAATGTGACCTACAAAATCCATGGCCCTTATTTCAAATGGTTCTAACACAATTTGTTCTTGAAGAGGCATTTCATCATATTGAATGGGATGTACCATTCTCGCAGCGATCACAATTTTGTACATACTTTTTTTCATATTGGAATATCGTGGACTAAAATTAGCCCATCTGTAACACCTTATGTCCAGTTCTTCAATCAGAAAAATATCCTCCATAAGGCTCATCACGACATGCTCTAAGGATATCATAAACTTCATATTCTCTGATACACCTGTGAATTTCAAGATCCGCCCCTGTATGGAAAAGGTAACCATTTATCTAGGAAAACTGAGTGCTTCACTAGATGATATGTTTTTTCTCTTTAGGTGATAGATGTGAGTGTTCCATATTTCCAAGTAATTTTTGACATCTGCATATTATGGTGTTTTCATAGATACTGCAAATAGGTGTTCATTTGGGAACCTATCTTCTACAGGAGAAGACTCTTCTACAAGTGGGATCCTGGACAGAATATCCACGACGAAATTTTATTTACCTGATCAATCTTTAATTGTAATATCAAACTCATTTAATAAAAGTAACCAACGAGCCACCACAACATTAGTAACTGGTTTATTAGCTAAATATTTCATAGTAGAGTTATCAATATATAAAAAGATAGGATAACCTATGATATAATGTCAAAATTTATTGATAGCATAAACAACAGTTAATTTTTTTTTAGCCATAGTATAATTTAATTCTGCAGGTGTCATATTTTTGCTAATATAATAGATAGAGTAGGGGTTTTTATTCTCCTCTCGCCCCAATACCCCTCCTATATCCATGTTAGGCACATTTGAAGATAAGTGGAATGGTAATTTCCAGTTAGGGCCTCGTAGGACTGGTGTTGTTAACAACACTTTTTAAAATTTTGCAAAGGCATTATCACACTTGTCAATCTAGTTAAATTCCACATGTCTCGTTAGTACATACAAAGGTCTTATAATCTTTGAAAAAAGAGTTATAAAGAAATGACAATAACCAACATAATCAAGAAACATATGTATCTCTTTTTGGATTCAAGGAACATGAAGCTTAAGAATTACCTCTATCTTTGTTGGGTCTAGCTGGATGCCTGCAACAGAAATAAAATGTCCTAAAACCACACCTTATGTCATCAAAATGTGCCTTTTTTGAGTACTAAGGCACAATTTGGTAGTTATGCATCGAATGAGTACCTTTTCCATATTATCCAATGCTTCCTTGAATTCATCGCCATAAAGCGTGAAATCATCCATGTAAAGTTTGAGTTCTTCATTAATAAAATTATAAAACACACTTATCACTATTCTTTTAAAAGTTGTAGGTGCATTACAAAGGCCAAATGGAAGAACACAATATGCAAATTTTCCCCAAGGACATGTAAACATAGTTTTGTCTTAATCTTATGGGGAAATCTGAATCTAGTTGTATCCACTAAACTCGTCCAAGAATGAAAAATAATTCTTACAAGCAAAAGTACCAAGAACTTGATTGATAAATGGAAGAAGGAAATGGTCTTTTTGTGTGGCCTTATTTCTTTCCTTGTAATCTACCCAAATACTCTTGGGTTGTGTTATATTCTTTCCACATAGTTAACATGGGGTTTGAGGGGTAACGTAACCCCAGTTTATGGGGTCCGGGGCAGTGCCCTGGAAAATTTTGGTTTTGGACCCTATGTTAGGTTGGGCGGACCCACCTATGGTTTTGTGCATGCTTTTCGCACATGTTTTTTGATGCGATGGTTTTCGGTCCATGGTTTTGGACGCGATGGTTTTCGGTCCATGGTATTGGATGCTTCGGCATGTATAAATATGTATTGTAACATTGAAAGGAATATAATGAAAAAATTCAAGCTGGTAGTCCCGGTTTTGGGATCTAGTGGGAAATCTCTGTGTATATGTGTTTTATGTGTTATTCTCTCGCATTTTTATTTTTCCTGTGATTTAGAATTCGTACGCAGGTAATTTCTGTACGGGGTTAAAACCTA
>APFE030346455.1:509-28032 GCA_000404065.3 Pinus taeda | reverse complement strand
AGTATCTCTCTATTTTAACTAGCTCAAAGAAGAAAATTAATATAGCAAAGATTAGAATGAATTCTCATGAGCTCCATAGTGAAACTGGCCGTTGGGCAGTTCCTAAAACGCCATGAATGGAAATGATCTGCCATATTTGTGAGAATAGGAGCATCGAGGATAAAAATCACTTCTCTTAGAGTGCCCTGCATACAACCACATTAGATCTCAGTTTCACAACCTTTGTTACAATACTGACCTTCCTAGCCTTTTACAGTGCCAAAATTATAGTGAACTCGGGAGACTTCTCTCCAAGCTTTTTGAGCATAGGAATAAAATCTTAAATCAAAATAAATAATTTGTCTTTTTTAGGTCCGATAGATCATTATTTGGTCTCAGCGGACGTTAACCATCATCATCAATATATCATCATCAAGATTATAATAAATTTGAGTATAAATTTTAATTTTGGTAAGATTATAATAAATTTGAGTATAAATTTTTTAAAATCTAAGTAATTAGAAAATTTTGAAAATCTAAGTTCGAACAGTTAAATTTTAAGATTTTTTGTGGCTTAATTTTTTTAATAACAGTGAATTTATTTTTATTATCAAATGAACTATTCAAACAACACTGAAACATTTTATTTTTTTAAAATATTTTATCAAATCCCAGAAAAAAATCTACCATCCGAACGTGCCCTGCGTTGGAAAATGCATAAACTTTTTTTCGTGAAAAGCTGAAAATCCATCAATTTTTAAAACATGTAATATTAAATTTTATGATTTTTGTTATACGTTTCATTAATTTATTGAATAATATTTTAATTATGTTGGATAATCCAGTTAGAAATAAGTAATTTGAAGATAAAGAATGAGCCTCGTTTACCTTTTATTAATCGCAATTTTGATTTAATAATAAAATTTAAAAATTATATTTTATAAATTTAATGGATAAAATATTATATTAGATATTTTTTTAGGTTATTTATATTAATATTTATATTTTTTATTATATTAAAGTTTTTTTTTTTATTTGGAATTATATATATAGAAATCTTACTTTTATGTATTATTTATGCTTATTTTAGTATTGATGTAATTTATATTAGTTCGTGAAATTGATTTATACGAATTAAATAGATTTAGATTTGTTAATTTATTCATTTTATAGTTTGATAATTTATTAGTTTAGTAAATATTTATATTTTATGGATTGATATTTCTTTAATTAAAGGAAAATTGTTTCTAAACATATAATGATATTTTATTTATGTTTTTAAAAATTATAAGATTTAAAAGAGCATTAAAAGAATGATAATTAGGTATTTATGATATTTATTTTTAAGAAAATAATACTCCTCACAAGATTATTGAATCTAGATATTTTAGTTCAGATTTAATTGTTAGGGTTCTATCCTAATCTTTATACTTTAGGCTATCTACGAATTAGTCATTTCTTTGATTAAGGTTCATTAGATAGTGGTGGATGGTTGTTAATGTAAAAGGGTCTACTTTATAAGGACCACCTCGCAATTAGTACTCATTAATGATGAGAACATAAGTAGTAGGGTTTTGCTTTTGAGAATCTATTAAGGAGATTAGTTGGCTATAGAGCCTATGAAATGTTTTGTTAAGTTTCATTGTGTTTGGAGCTTTGCTTGGTGAAAGTGAATATTGCTTTCATTCTTTGGATTATCATAATACAATGGTACATTTCATATATTTCATTTTCTTTGTCTCTTGTATTTGTTTTTCTACATTTATAATATCTATATACTTGGTTTGCAATGTAAGTCCAAGTTTTAAGGACCACTACAAGTGGTATCATAGCTCTTTCATAAGCCAACACACCTCTAAATTTGAACAACTCTTTCATTTACTAGAACTTTGATTGTCGAAGAATACACATAGAAAATACAAGTCATGTCATTTTTTTCGATACACTAATAACCTTATTTGAAACCTCTTCAAGCAACATTGCATCAAACAACACTTGTATACATAATTTTTTCATGTGCCCTCAAGTATATCGGAAGTATTTTAGGCAAACGTAAAACCATCCTTACATATGTTTGTGTTCATTTTTTTGTATAGTAATCACTAAGGAGATTTCTCTCATGTACTACATTATCGAGTAGTATAACTAAGGGAATGGTATATCCTCCTTAGTTGGTGTCATGAAACATTTGGCCGAGTAATATTAATGGAAACCTTTTAGTATATGAGAGAGCCATACAATTAATTGTCCTTTGTATTTAGGACCTTGAAAATCCTAACCATTATAGGCAATTAGAAAAATTCATACATATTTGCATCTAGAATGAATTTGGAAATTTTGTCAATGTGGTGATATTTAATAAAGAGTAATGCTTTCATTAGTGAAAATGAATAATAGATGACGTATATCAAAATGCTATTTGCATCATGTTGATTAGGTGGATATATCTCTCTAGTAACCCTTCTTATGTGGATCTAACAATATAATGTAACTTGTAGTATATCTAAAAGGATACCTTTCAAGCCATTAATTATAGTGAGATATGTTGGGAATAATTCAATAGAATTTAGGTGGTCTCTTTGAAAAGATGTACAATGAAGGTTTGATATTGGGATTGATATGTAGCCACTTGGGTATCTACATATTAGATCTACAATTTGATCCCACCAGGGGAATCATCATCAAATGTTGTGAAGGACACTCACATGCTCTTTCTAAATGGCCATCACTCACCCTTTTAGGATGATATTTTGTAGCACCACTTTCTAAAGGTAGAGATTAACAAGTTTGATGGTTTAGATTCCTTGGGTTAGGTCACTCAAATGTAACATATTTCTCTCTCCATGGAATTAATGATGACCTATGGAAACTAAAAGTGATGGTATTATATTTAGATGTAGATATTAGAGATGGTATAATAAAGATTACAATGGTTAGTCCTAGTTTGTAAAGGTCCTTTATGATTATTTTGAATGTGACGCTCACCACTCGGGATGCCTAAAAAAATTATGGAAAACAAACATAGTCATTGACTATAATGTAACCTTGAACAATCAACAATTTATAGAATGCTCCTAACTAATTTCATTATTAAAGAGTTATTGATCAATGGTTCAACATTAGAAATTAGATAACACATCATGATGCAAACCCTAATCATATGGTTGAAAGCTTGTGAACGAGTTAAATAATATGAGATGGTGATCAATGACCAAATCCAATATCCTCATTAAATGTTTACATTATCACTCTCATGACAACTACCACAACCCCTCCAACTCTCAACCATTGAGAGTCCAAAATTTGTCTCAAGAAGAGATGGAAGAATGGCAACACCTTAGACTTTGTTATAAATGTGATGAGAAATATTTTAAAGGGTGCAAATGTAAAGTAAAAAATATTTCAAATGGATATGTCCCAATAAGGCCACATGAAAGACATCTTAGCTAAGGACACTCCTACAATAGACTTATAGGATGCCACCCTTCCATAAGTGATGAACCCACCTTGAAAGCTCCTAGTGAGGAACCCTAATTTCTATCCATGCTTTATTATGTTTCTCAACACCCCAAAAATTTATATTTATTTGATATATCAAGCACCATAGGTGATTATATTGATTTTGATTGTGGTAGTGCTTACAATTTTATTCATAGGAGAGTGGCTAAGAAAACACTTTCTTATGTGCATTATATACCTAATTCTCAAATTATGACAAAAATGGTGGTAGGATGAAATTAGTGGTTTTATGGAGACGTGAAACTCCATAGGTGTGACTATCATCTCAAATCACATGTGCACTATTGAAATATGCAATCATGATGTAATCTAAAGCTAGAATGGTTATGCAAAGTGAGACTTTTCACCATGGATTTGAAGGATTATACATGAGCTTAGCTAAGGAAGGGAAAATAGTAACTCTCGAGTCTTTGTAACTCATATGGTACCACTAGCATTTCTTGAAACATTTGAAACATTATTTTGAGGATTCGGAGGTTGAATACTTGATTCACATTGTCAATGAGGATGGAATATAGGTGGATCCCAAGAAAGTTGTAACCACTCAAGATTTTCCAAAACCTAAGGATTTGAAGGTCCAATGTGGGTTCCTAGGACTTACAAGTCTACAAGAAGTTTGTAAAAATTTATGGAAAATTGTTACTTCCTTATCTTCAATGCTAAAAAAAATGTATTTGTATTGAGTGAGGTAAATGAATAAGCCTTCTCAACTTCAAAGGATGACATGTGCACTACTCTAGTATTACTAGTTCTATAGTTTGCTAAGAATTTTGTCCTAGATTATGATGGCTCAAGTAGAGGTATTAGAGAAATTTTGATGTAAAAATGACACCCCTTAGCATTTAATAGTAAGAAATTTTGTGACCACGGTTTTGATAAATCCACTTATAAGAAAGAGAAGATGTCCATCCTTCATGTAGTGGATGCTTGGAGCTCATATCTCAAAGGGAGACATTTTTAGATCAAGACCAATCATTATAATTTGAAATATTTTCTAAAATATAGGTTATCATCACCAAAGTAGCATAGATAGCTTACTAAGATGTTGAGTATGATTATGAGATTATACATAAGAAGGGCAAATAAAATGTGAAGGGCAAATAAAATGTGGTAGTTAATGATTTACTTCAGTAAAATAATTTGAGAATGATGGAATCCTCATTAGTGGTTGTCTTATATATAAAAATTTAGGTCTAAGCTAGCTAATCTATCATATAAAATGAATAAATATAGGCTCTCCTAAACTTGAGCTCACTCAGCTATATACAAGAAACTTATGCCATATTACTCTAGCTAAATTGCTTTAACACTATTTTGAAATTTATTCAATAAATTGGAATCGATTTTAGGTGGAACATGTGTACTTTTTTGAAATTTATGAAATTTATTGTGAACCATTTAGATGGAAAAACCGAAACATGAGCATACCTTACAGTGATACCGTGTAAAACCATATAGGCCATAAATACCATTATACCTTATAGTGATGCCGTCTAAAACATATAGGCTGTAACGGTAAATATATATATACAGAGCATATAGGCCATTACCGCCACACTACATATACTTAGTTACTTACTTTATATATTGTACAATATTCATATTTATATATATGGTTAGGTGTACAAATGTTATATATTCTACAATATTCAGACTGATATAAATCTTGTGCAGGATATATCACTGTAAAGTGTACTAATGAGTGCATAAGCTTTGCCGTGAAAAATGGAAATTCTCTGCTACTGCTATAGTGATACAGTCCAGAGCATTCCGTTATGGTGACGGCACGCATATATATTTTTTTTTGACAAAGGTCGGGTGCTGTGTATTGATCTGAAAAAAGAGGAGGCTAAAGCCTTACATAAGATACTTCAGGAGTATTTTGTGGCCGAGGAATTACAAAAAGGAATTTTTCCTTGGTTCTTGCATTAACTGGACTGTTCCTATTGCTACTTATGCTGCTATAGATTTTGACATACTGTTGTCCCCAAAATTTACATTTACAAAACATGACTAGTCGATCTCGGTGTGGCTTATCCCGCTTGATCTTGGTCCCTCTTGATCTCGGTCAGCTTCGTTTGGGTGGGCGCTGTAGGAGGAAGTAGCACCTTTCAGATCCATTGAGTGCAAAACGATGCTCCACTGACTATTTCTGCTCATATCTTGACTGAGATCGATTTTTCTGTGGCAAGGGCGATTTTCTGGTCTATAAATCTTGATTCCCCTGCGTTGAAGTGAGTTTTTGAGCCGTCTGTTGATACAGAGTTTTTTCTGACCTCTGGTCTGATGATTTGGTTGCTGTGGCAGATTCTATTGGGTGGGGTGCCCCGTCTGCTGATTAAGAGTGCGTCCTTCATGGCAACGATTGGATGGATAAGTGATCATTGCAACTGAGCTGGCCTTTGGGTCGATTGCAGGCTTTATTGGCATGATGGTCAGCCTTTTTATTGAGTCCCCTTAGTATATGAAAATAGTGGGCTTCTTCCAGCATGCTGTGCAGGACTTGATTTCTATTGTTGATTTGTTGCAGAAGTATGTTTGGTGAGGATCGCTTCTGCTCCATGAGCCGGATGATAATTGTAGAGTCACCAAAAACGTTCACTTTCTTAATGCCCAGACTGATCACTTGATTGAGTCCTTGGAATAAGGCTAGGCCTTCAGCCCGATTGTTGGAGAGATCACCTAATCCCCATTCAAAATGCAAGATAATCTCACCATTTGCATTGCAAATGATGCCTCCAGCGCCTGCAAGACCAGGGTTAGATTTTGAGGCACCATCGAAGAAGAGACAGTATTTGTTGCATTTATTCAACCAAAGGGCAAATTCTTCCTCCTTAGGCCTCAGCTTCCAAGCTGTAGTTGACTCCTTTAGGCTCGAATTGTCCTTTTCTTGATCTTGGGCGCTGATGATACTACCATAATTGATCAAATTTCTTTCTTCTGCACTGAAGTTGCTGAGATTGACTTTATTGTGGGTACGAGTTATCACTGCTTCAACAGCTAAGCTGATGGTTTTATGACACATAAATCTGGAGTTGTGCCCTTTGTCTTGGAATACTTTCTTGTTTCTGGCTAACCATATGCTCCAAAGAAGAGTTGATGGTAAGGTATTCCATATCCTCTGGGATAATTTACTCTTCTTGCTCTTCCATGGGCAAAGTTTCTTCCAGTGTTGGACTGTCTCTGCTATGGATGGCTTAGGATTCCATTCTACTCCCCCAACAGAAGCTATTTCTTTCCAACATTTTGCAGCAACTGGGCATTCCATAAACAAATGCTGTATTGTCTCTTCAGCTTGAAGACAGATTGGGCATCTAGAGGGGCCTAGAATTCCCCTTTTTTTGAGGTTCTCAGCTGTTAAAATCTTGCCTTTCAGAAGAAGCCAGCAGAAGAATTTTATTTTAGGGGGGGCTTCCGCTTTCCAAACCAATCTCCAGTGAGTCCAAATGTCCTGTGGGAAGGCACTTGCGCATAAATAGTGTTACCCTGCTTTGGCTGTGTATTCAGTTCCAGTGGGGTCCCATCGAAAACTATCTTCGCCTCCTTTATGAGTAGGAGCCTTACTGTGCAGTTGATCTTTTAGAGCGATGAAGCTTGTTTCCAAATCCCTTGGGTAGTCCGGCAAGGTCCAACCAATCCAAGCTTGGGAGGAACTTCCCCACTTAGTGATTTGGGCTAAACTCCATATTCCTCTATTGTTTAACCAGCTTATGGCTGGAATTGCTTCTGCTTTGGATCCTATAGGGCTCTGGCCTAGGATTCTGTCTTTAGAAATGTTGATGCTACTTCCTTCTCCCGGAACTTTGGAGATATGCTGGGCCATGAGTGGGATAATTTTCTTGCATAATTTCCATATGTTGGAGCTGTCTCTGTTGGGTATATTATCTTCCAGAAGCTTGTGCCTAGAACTGCTGAGATACTTGGCTTCTAAGACTGATTTCCACCAGGCAGTATCCCCAGTGATTAATCTCCAAATAATTTTAGCCCCGAGAGCTAAGTTCAAAATATTTGGAGACCTTATTCCCAGGCCTCCTTTTTCTTGGGGCTGGATGACATTTTTCCAGCCAACCAAGTTGAACTTTCTCTTCTCCGATTTCCCTCCTTGCCAGAGGAAAAAGCGAAGGGCCTTCTCCAGTTTATGATGGAAATTCATAGGTGCTTGTAACAGTGAAAAGCGGTAGATAGGGAGAGAGATCAAACCTGATTTGAGAAGAACGAGACGTCCTGCTGGGTTCAGCCACATGGTTCCCCATTGTTGGATTTTCCTTTTGATTTTGTCGAGGATTTCGTTCCAAGTTTCAGTCTTCAGGGGACCCAAACTCACCGGCATCCCTAGGTAAGTGAAATGACTCCAATCTAGCTTGTAAGAGACCTCTAAAATATTTGCAATGCTTTGAATGGTGTGAGCTGTTGCATTCCATCCGTAGATGCAGCTTTTGACTTGGTTGATTCTTCCTCCGGAGCAGTCCATGAATTGGTCCATAATCTTTTTGAAGCGCCTTGCAATGGTGATCGAAGCGCCACCCATCAGGAGGGTGTCGTCGGCAAATTGAGAGATTAATATTCTTTGTACCCTGCTCAAATTGAATACCTGTGATTAGGCCAATTCTTCGATTGTAGTCCAAGGCTTTGCTGAGGGATTCAGCCATGAGGATGAAGAGGTAGGGAGAGAGGGGGCAGCCTTGCCTGAGGCCTCGGGAGGATTGAAAGGCTGCACAAGGTCTTCCATTCACCAGAGGGGAAATCCAAGGATTAGAGATACAAGCTTTGACCATATTGATGAAGGAGTCATTGAATCCCAGTTTGTTCAAAACAGCAAGAAGGAAGGAGTGTCTGACTCTATCAAAGGCATTGGCAAGATCAAGTTTAAGGATGAATCCTTTTTCCTTTCGACTAAGGCTAGAGTGGATGGCTTCTTGTACCAAAAGAATAGAGTCGGAGATGTGCCTGTTGGCTAAAAAACCTCCCTGGTTTTCCGAAATTAAGGAAGAAAGAAGAGGCTTGAGTCTTGAAGCTAGGATTTTTGTGATAATTTTATAAGCGGAATTGCACAGGGATATGGGCCGGAATCTAGAGAAGGTGGTCGGCCTATTCTCTTTTGGGATGAGAGCTAAATACGTTGAGTTGGTATAGCCCCCTAGTTTGCCTTTCCTTAGGACCCAACGAATCATCTTGAGAAGGTCCTTTTTAATCATTGGCCAATATTCTCTGAAGAAGCTGATAGAGAACCCATCAGGACCTGGGGCTTTGTCCGGATGGAGGCTCCAGACAACCTTTTTAACTTCGTCCTCCTCGACTTCTTGGGTGAGGCTGTTATTCATTTCTTGAGTAACTTCTCTGGTCATGTGTTGGAGGAAGTTTGGGTAATCCTCCTCTTTTTTGTCCTCTGTTAGGAGAGATTTAAAATGGAAGGTTGCAGCAGCTTTTATGGAATCTTGGGTTTCATGATTGGTCCCTTCACTATCTCTGATTGCATTAACTGTGTTTCTTGCCTTCCTGATTGTGGCTTGTTTATGGAAATACGAGGTGTTTTTGTCGCCTTCACGCAGCCAGGTCTGCCTAGATTTTAATCTCCATTTGATCTCCTCCTCTCTAGCTGTTTGGCGTAGTTCAGCATACAATCTGATCTCTTCTTGTCTTGCTTGCTGAGTGAGTCCTTCCACTTCAATACTTTGCTGTATTTTTTCAAGATTTTGTTTGATATTTTTTTTTGATGCCTCGGGTTCCTTGTAGTTTGTCTTTGCCCATGTCTTTAGTGCCTACCTCGTTTGCTTCAATTTTGATTCCCAAATGAAGATTGGGGAGCCCTCTACGTGCTTTGACCAAGCCTGCTTGACTAAATCGCGGGCTGCTGGAATTTGGTTCCAAAGGGAGGAGTATTTGAAAGGGAGGGGGCCGAGGTGGCTTTGGCTTTGCAAGGTAAGAGTGATGGGGTAGTGGTCCGAGACAGAGGTGTTGAGGATGTCTGACTGCCCGTTGGAGAATGAGGACAGAAGGGCGATGTTAACAAGGAAGCGGTCGAGTCTTTCCATAATGTTACCTGCTCCCAACCTCCTATTGCTCCAAGTATATTTGTGGTTCTTGGGCTTTAAATCGACCAAGTCTTTTTCTTGCATGATGTGTTCCAGCCGGGTTCTGAAATGATCAGCGCTGAAGTTCCCTCCTCTTTTCTCATTTGCATGCATGACCAGGTTTAGGTCCCCTGCAAGAATGAGGTTGTCATCCTGTTCTTCTTCTAAATCTTCCTCTAAGGTAGTCCAGCAAACATCTTTTTCCCTGAAATGGTTGGGGGAGTAGATGTTGTAGATTTTTACTTCTGTGCCATTGCCCTTGCTTTCCAATTTAACACTTATCCAATGCTGTTGTGTTTTAACGAGGCTACAGCTCCATTTGTTGATATTCCACATTGTTAAAATACCTCCTGAAGCTCCTCTTGCTTCACTGGTACAACCACCGTACTGTTTTTGCTGGCCAATGAGTCTGCTGATTTCGGACTGGTCTAGTTTTGTCTCTTGAATAAGTAAGATATCAGGCTTCTCGCTTTGGATTAACTCCATGAGGGCAGCTTTTTTGGTGGGGTGCCCTAATCCCCTGCTGTTCCAAGACAACACTTTCATGATTTACCAGTGGTGTGCAGAGGTGCTCGCCTCTCTTTGCCTTTGATGTTGTTTTCCTTGTCCGAGATTCCCAGAATGTAGGTTTCAATCGGAGTCTGTGATCCCATTGCTATATTCTTCTGCGCGCTTTCTTCTCTTTGTTGTTTTGCTGACTTCCTTCCTGGCCCCTGTTTTTTTGGTATTTCGCTAGATGCTCCTAGATCCTTTGATATGCTTCTTGTGATTCTAGTTGAGGTAGTGTCCTGGGAGGGCTGAGAGGGGTGAGGGGATGAGGGGGAATGCTGATCTGAAAGAGGGTCCTGGATAGGTTCTTCTTCTGAAAGGGAAGCGAAAGGGTTTGCAGAAGGAGGGATGATGGGATCAGAAGAACGAGGTGGAGAGGGAAAAGGAGGAGGGGCTTGCTGAGAGGATGAGGGTGGGCGCTGATTAGATGATGGAGGGTGGGGGGGGAGATGAAGGGATGGTCCTGGCTGCTCGGATTCAGATTGTTTGAGGGATGAGGCAGATTTTTTTCTTTTCACCGTTTCCCATTGGACTTCCTGCTCAGATGATTCAACATTTATAAGTTTTGGGCATCTGTTAGCAAAGTGTCTGTATTCGTGACATACCTTGCATTTGAAGGGTATCTGCTCGTAGTCCAGCTGTTGGATATGGCACCAGTCGTCCACCTTCAATTTGATTGCTTCCGGAAGTCCGCGTCCCAGATCTACCTCTACGCAGATTCGCGCATAGGCTTGCATGTTGTCCTTGGGCTCACTGCGATCTATATATTTTCCTACCGCGTTTCCTATAGCCTTGACCGAGTCATCTCCCCAGCAGTGGAGAGGAAGGTGAGGGAGCCTGACCCAGACAGGGACAGCGCTTGGAATATCTAGTTCTGGGTCGAAGTCCGGGGTCCATTTGTTGAGATAGAGGCCCCGGGAGTCCATGAAGTAAGGTCCATTTCTAAATATCAAGTCCTTGTCCTCCTTGGTTTCGAAGTGGAAGGTAAAATAACCTCTGCCATAGAACCTTATCGAGATCTTCCCCTGAGTCTTGTCAGCCCAGTTTCTCTCAACCCAACGCTGGACAGTTTTGGGAGAGGGCCATAAACCTGTGAACTGGCCGATTAATCCTTTCTCAGCAAGAGATATTGCTGCCATGCGAGGGATGGTCGGGGGCAGGAGAACTTCTTGAAGCACATCGAGTTTTTTGACAAACTTGGAAGCCGACGGCCTTGGCCTTTGCTGAGGTAGAGATTTTATCAGGTTCGAGAAGGCTTGCTGCAAGTCTGGATCCCCCCCTGGAGGATCCGGGGGATCCATGGGGACCTAGGGCCGGCGGGATCGCAGGAGCGAGGCTCAGATCTGATCGAGGGCGCTCAGGCAGACGCGCGCGCGCTAAATTTCCAACCTTCAATTAACATTCAGTCGGCACGCATATATATTATTATATGTACAAATGTTATATATTCCACAATATTCCTTAGTGATATTCACCTGTCTATATCATTACATGTTATATTTTCTAGAATATTAATACTGATAGATATCTTCCGGCTCAGTATATATCACTGTAAAGTGTACTAATATATATCTTCCTCAGTATATATCACTTTCGCAGTATATATCACTGCACAGTGTACTAACATATTTCTTTCTTTGCATAAACTTTGCCGTCACAAGTGGAAATGCTCTGCTAGGGTTTTCAAACATGATTTCTTCAATTCTACACGGACAACCACGTTACTGTTCAGAAATGATTCTATTCACGGACAACCACGTTACTGTTCATAAATGATCCTATTCACCATATTTAGATTAATGAACGGGTACTATTCATGCATGCAATATTTATATTATGGAAAGTTCCAAGGTGATTGGAATCAGAATCATGTATGTTTGAACATTTATAATTTTTTTAAATAGATTGTCATCAATACTTTTTAATGTATTTGTCTATAATGCTACTTTTTGAAATCGTGGGTTTTTCTGGTCAAAACCTTGCAGCAATTTATTGGAATAGCAACTTTGATTGCTAGTTTCTGCACAATCAAAGCGTCCCAGGGGTTTTTCAGGGTGTTGAATCCAAATATGCAGTTAAAAAACCATTTTAACTGCCACAAATCAAGATTTAACCTCAATTTCTTCCGCTGGATTCCGTCACCTGAATCTCCAAAAAGTCTCATTATAGACAACTCCCTTTTTAATTTAAAATTATATTTCAAAATATTTCAGTTATTTTAAATTTGAGAGTGCTTTATAACTAGGGATATCTTGGTTGGAATCCCGCTAAAGTTTTTTTTTTGTTAAATCTTGATTTATGTCGTTTAAACTGAATTTTTTATTGTATATATCGATTCAACAATTTGTTAAATCTTGATTTATGTCGTTTAAACTGAATTTTTTATTGTATATATCGATTCAACAATTTTTTTGGGTATTCTTATTGTGCAGAGTTCATAACTCAAACTTGTGATTCTAACAAATCCATACTATGTTATGGGAAAATTAAAATACTTTAAAACTATTAAAAATAAGGATAATAATAAATAAAAAGGATTAAAACAAGCCGACATCCATTTAAATCTACTTAAGTCAAAACTATTTAAAACCCTCATTCAAGCTCTTCTACTATCAACATTCAAGAATTCCTGATGATGGATCCCTGTAGGGATTTGAAACGTTGACGAAAAATGGTTTTTACAGTGGGTTCTCTAGTTACTAAGTTAGAAAACAATAAACTTGTTATTAACTCGAATTTCTATATAATTTTAAATAGATCGATTTATATTATTACTTTGTTATTAAGCTTAATTAATAATTCTTAAAATCTTAATCAAGATCACAAAGCACTTGGATTGTGGAGAGTTCAAAACTCAAACTTGTGATTCCAACAAATTCATACTAGATTATGAGAAAATTAGACAATAAACTTGTTATGAACTCGAATTTCTATATGATTTTTAAATAGATTGATTTATAACTACTTTGTTATTAAGTTTAATTAATAATTTTTAAAATCTTAATCAAAATCACAAAGCACTTGGATTGTGAAGATTTCACAACTCAAACTTGTGACTCCAACAAATCCATACTAAATTATGGGAAAATTACACTAATAAGCTTCTTATAAACTCTAACTTCTATATGATTTTTAAATGGCTTGTTGATTAAATTATCAATTTGTTACTAAACTTAATTAATAATTCTTAAAATCTAAATCTAAATCACAAAGAAACTCACAAATGACCATATGTAAGAAGTCACTATTTTTATATACAACTAATAGGGTAAAATGAATACATTGACCAATAATATCAAAATCTTCAAAGAGAAAATTTAAATATTTTAACAGTTTAAAGTAAAGTAATTAAATATAAAAGCCACTATTTTTATATACAACCAATAGGTAAAATGAATACATTGGCTAGTGATATAGAAAGTGATATCAACATTTTAAAAGAGAATATTTAAATATTTTCACAATTTAAAGTAATTAAATATATTAATGTTTAAATTTTTATGGTTTTAAGTTAGGATGGATTTATCAAGAGCTAAGAGGTATCAAATTTCTCGAGGTGCGAATCTCTTTTTTGAGTACACAATTTGAGGAAAGGTTTGCAACTTGAGAGATTTGATTCTTCTCAACGTTTGATAGATCGATGGTTAACATAGATTTAGGCTAGTTTTAGTCGTGTGTGGTCATGGAAAATTTGTTGAATATCTAATTCTTTTGATCATTTTAAATATGCTAGATATGTCTAAGATTACATTGATGATTTTAATTTTAAATTTGCTTAGTTACCTTAGTTTGTTGAGATAATAGACATTGTTAATAACTTGAATGATGAAAAATAATGAAACAATTTTTTTGAATGCAAAGTGATAATGTTACAGTGTTGAATGATAGAAAATGTGAATAATAAGAACGTAGTCAATTACAAACAGTATTCATCTTGATCCTTCTTAAATTATTTTCTTCTACTATTTTTATTGCCATACCTGTTAGTTTTGACATTTTTTCATATGGAACATATGGAAAGGGTGGTTGAAATTGTGGATCACTCAAATATTTAGTTTGAGCTGCTCTAATTAACCTCATACATTGTCTCTCTTACTCTCCAATATTAATAGTAGTTTTCTCCAAAGTAAATCATTGTGACTTATGGAGTGTTAAGCACCAAGGAAGTTTCATTAGTAGTTGTTTCTTATAACCTTGTTCAAATGTAAAGTGACTAACAATGTTGAATGATAGAATATGAGAATAATAAGAATGTAATAAATTACAAATAGTTTACATTTTCAAGGAAAAAACATTCAAGGTAAGTGATTTAAGATGAGAATTCAAGTATTTTATTTATGGTTGAATTACTGTAACACATAAATAAATGCATGTACTTGTTTTGTGCTTACGTTGAAATCAATACAAACTATTAATATAATTACTTTGAAATTAATGCACATCATACATCTAGTTATATCAAATCAGAAATCAATATCTACATTGAAATAAATGCATCTAGTGCAAGCATTCAAATAGAATTAGAAATCAACATCTACACCAAAATCAATGCATTTAATGCAAACAATCAAATAGGATTAGAAATAAATATATATATATTGAAATCAATGCATCTAGTTCAAATTGTCAAGTAGAATTAGAAATCAACATCTACAATGAAATCAATGCATCTAGTGCAAGCAATCAAATAAGATCAGAAATAAATTACATTGAAATCAATGCATCTAGTGCAATCAATCAAAAAGGATTAGGAATCAACATCTACACTGAAATCAATGCATCTATTTTAGTGAATAACATTGTATCTCCCCCACCCTTTCTCACCTATCTCTCTCTACCCCTCCCTCTCTTCCCCATCTCTCTCTCTCTCCACCTTTCCCTCTATCCACCTCTCCCTCCCTCTCTTTGTCTCTCTCTACTTCCCTCTCTCTCTCCCCATTATTTATATCTACATCTCACCCCATATCTCCTTCTTTTTCTTTCTATATCACCCTTCGAACACACACACACACACTCTCTCCATATCTATCTATCTCTCCCTCCCTCGCTCTATTTGTCTCTCTCTTCTTCCCTCTTTCCACCCTCCATTTATATGTCTTTCTCCATTTGTCTCTCATTCTTTATCTCTCTATCTCACCCCCCAAACATACACGTTCTTTCTCCATAATTCTCTCTCCCCATCCCTCTTCCTTGCCTCCTCTCTTTGGATTCCCATTCTCTTCCTGTCTCTATATATATTCTTCTCCCTCTCTTTCTTCCCACTCTCCTATCTCCATCACTTTCTCTCTATCTCTCCCTTTTCACAGCTCCTCACTCTTTCTCTCTCCACCTTTTTCTCTCTCTTTGTCTTTCTTTTTTGCTCTATCTCCCCCCATCTCTCCTTCTCTCTCTCTCAAGTCCTCTTTCTCTTCCTTCCTCTCTCTCCCTTTCTCTTGCACTTCCCTCTCTCTCTCTCCAGCCTCCAACTTTTTCACTGTATGCCCCTCCAACTCCATCTATCTTACCCTCCATCTCTCCTTCTCTATCTCCCATCCTCTCTTACTTCCTCTCCCTCCATCCCTCTCTCTCTCTCTACCCTCCAATTCTGTCACAATATCCCTCCCTCTCTTCTTCTTTCTCTTCCCCTCTCTCCCCCCTCCATCTTTATGTCTCCCTCTGTCTCTTCTCTCCCTCTCTCTCTCCTCTCATTCTCTCCTTCTTCCCTCCTTCTCTCCTCTCTCCCTTTCTCTCCAACTCTCCCTTGTCACTCCCTCTCTCTCCCCCTCCAAATCCATCTCTCTCTACCTCCCTCTCTCTTTCTCTCTCTCCCTTCCTCTCTTTTTCTTCCTCTCTCTCTCTTTCTCTCCCCCCCATCACTCTCTCTCATTCTCTTGCTACCCTCTCTCCCTCTCTC
This sequence comes from Pinus taeda, assembly GCA_000404065.3. Classification (NCBI taxonomy): domain Eukaryota; kingdom Viridiplantae; phylum Streptophyta; class Pinopsida; order Pinales; family Pinaceae; genus Pinus; species Pinus taeda. The sequence continues at coordinate 12,021 of APFE030346455.1, read as the reverse complement.
CACGTCTCCCACACTTTCTTCTCCTTTCTCCCTCTCCCCCTATCCATCAACCAGATCGAGATTTAAATAATAATCAATAATATATAAATAATATAAAAACCCATAATGGAGATGATTATTATTAGAATATATTGGAATAATAATAATCAATACTATTGATTATTATACTAATAATAATATCTAAATAAATAACCTATTAAATCTAAAGCAATAATATATTAACTTCACATTATAGACAGACCAATTTCTTTGATCAATTTGATACCTCTATCCCTTACATTTTAAATTTTACATAACAATACATTACATTAAATTACATTTTACATTTATATATGTTTTAATTTGAATAGTAATTTTTTTTAACGGAAAAGAGTAGGAGATATATATTAATCCACACTCCTATGCGACCAAAAACTAAGAGTTTTACAAAATATTGTAGAGCCAACAGAGGGCCTCAAAATTTATATTCTGTTCTATCCAACCCATAAATTTCTTTCCCAAAATTATTAAATTCTCCCTTGAAACTTTCTTATGGCTATAAATCTTGCAGATTTGGTTCAACAAATTTACATGTGTAATTTGACATAAAAAAACTGGAAAAAAAAAGACAGAAGGTATTGAATACTCCTCCATTGGTGCCGGGTTGTTAAGATCTATTCCAATGTTTTCTTCATCTGACCTTGGGCTTTTCTTGACTAGATTAATTTGCAGTTGTTCAACTTGCAGACGCAAATCATTAACTTCGTCTTCCAACTGATGAATTCACTCATTTTTCTCTAGTTGTTACTCCTACATTTCCAAAGTCTCCTTTTGTTGTTGATGGATGCACCTCTACATAATTTCCAACCATTCCTTGATTTCCATGTGTTCTTTGTCACAAAGACCACAAGCCAGATGGAGCCTCCCACGATCCTTTGCACTGTGCCCAGGTATTCAACTTGACTGAGGTCAGTGACGAGCTCATGAACTAGATACCAATCCCTCCTCTTCATAAATGCTCACCACGTCCATATTAGCAGCAAAAGGGAGATCATGACAACTACCCATGGAGAGAAATAGAACAACTGACCTTAATTTGAACCAATTACACTCCTGAAAGACTGCAATTTCAAGCTCTAAAGCATCACCAACCATGGCTAGCAAATTGACAGACTCTTTCTTGCCAGACATGCTTGTGTTGCCACCCTCTGTAAAAACGAGATCCTTCAGTGGAATAATAAAATTGTATTTAAAAATACTTAATGTATATTAACAATATGAGATTTTAATATGTTCATAGAAATCAACATGATTAATAAACTTCTAAAATATTTTAATGTGGAAAAATAATTCATTAATGTGTGGAGATATTGACACTAAACATGCATCTAATGGCTTTACACACAACTTCTAAGCATTACAGGTATAAGACAAAAACATGTAAAAGATAATAATAAAATCTAAAAACGCTTAGTTAATATTATTCAAGCCAATAAGACATAATTATCAATAATTCAAAACCTATTTTTAACTTAATTAAAAATTCAACACTAACTTAAAAAATAAAACGTTACTAATAAGATTTTAAACCATTAAACCAATAAAATATAATAGGAAGTGGCAAAGCAATATAAAACCTCCCTTCAAACGCCCTAACATAGACATTCTTAAAATGAAATATATTTACAAACACCATAACATTGACATAGTTATTTGAATGGACACATACCATAAGTGTATGATAAACAACAACCCTTATATGTATAACAGTATGGCATTCAACGATACCAACAACACCATTGAGTTAACCGTGTCATATAATCAAATGAAAAAGGAAGGGTACGTTCAAATATTTAGGGTACGAGTGAGGCCGTTGGTTACATTACTTTTCAGAGTCATGGTATGACTGTATGAGAAATGGAGGGCGAAGGCCGTAAGGAGGAGATTTTTTACTATTTTGTTGAATAATTTCTTTTTAATAAAAATAAATTGTAATGTTTAGTGGTTTAGAATGGTTTGGATGATACATATATAATGGTGGTCATTTTCCTCGTATAAATCATACAAGTTTAATACATCGTAGTCAATAGTATGATTCGAAATTAAGGAGTAATCCGTTTCTACAATCCCATATCAACGGATGAAATAAAAAGACAAGGACACTCATTACATTACGATAAATTAATGGCTATTTTAAGCTTAATCAGTTGAAATTGTAATGGGCTATTTTGGAAATTTTGTGAATTGTTTGGATGAAAAGAGTGAAAAGTGGTTAACAATAAATAATCCATACCGCTCTTTACGGCATAAACTTTGCCTTGAGAAATGGAAAGGCTCTGTAGAATACATACAGATAACAGTTATCTATAATATATATTTATTCCACTCATCAATACAGGTGACAGTGATCTATACTAAGGAATATATATATATATATACTCTGGAGTATTCCTACTGATATATATACCTTCCGCAGTATATATAGATGACTGTCACCTGTATTAATGAACGTAAAATTTGCCGTGAAAAATAGAAATGCTCTCTAGTGATATACCGTACGTAGCATATATGCCGTTATAGTGACAGAGTGTGTATATACATATATATTTCTATCTAGATCCACACTGTATATATCAATGTACTTATGAGTGCATAAACTTTGCCGTGAAAAATGGAAATTCTCTGCTACAGCTATATACTGATACAGTCCAGATTATAGAAATGCTCTGTAGTGATATACCGTACGAAGCATATATGCCGTTATAGTGACAGAGTGTGTATATACATATATATTTCTATCTAGATCCACACTGTATATATCAATGTATTTATGAGTGCATAAACTTTGCCGTGAAAAATGGAAATTCTCTGCTACAGATATATACTGATACAGTCCAGATTATAGAAATGCTCTGTAGTGATATACCGTACGAAGCATATATGCCGTTATAGTGACAGATTGTGTATATACATATATATTTCAATCTAGATCCACACTGTATATATCAATGTATTTATGAGTGCATAAACTTTGCCGTGAAAAATGGAAATTCTCTGCTACAGCTATATACTGATACAGTCCAGATTATAGAAATGCTCTGTAGTGATATACCGTACGAAGCATATATGCCGTTATAGTGACAGATTGTGTATATACATATATATTTCTATCTAGATTCACACTGTATATATCAATGTACTTATGAGTGCATAAACATTGCCGTGAAAAATGGAAATTCTCTGCTACAGCTATATACTGATACAGTCCAGATTGTATATGCCGTTATAATGACGACATTCATTTATTATTATATTATTTATATATATATTTATAAAAGATATTGAAATAATGCAAAACATTATACAAATATATATTTGGCAGTGATATATGCTATAAATTATATCATGAGTGTATAAAATTTTTGTGAAAAATGGAAATTTATTGTAAAGAGTTTATAAATTATAAAATAATGGAAATTTTAGTAAAATTATAACAAATTTTAGTAAAAAATTTTGAAAATCTTAATTATCGAAGTTAAACTTGGAGATTTTTTGACAACCAAGAATTCTTAATAATACTAAATTTATTTCCACTCTCAAATAAACTATTCAAACACAAACATTTCGTTAAACTTAAAGATTTTTGTTAACTCAAATTCTTAATAGTACTAAATTTATTTCCACAATCAAATAATCTATTCAAACACTTAAAACATTCTATTTTTTAAAATATTTTATCAAATTCCGAAAAAAAATCTACCATTCGAACGTGGATAAACAACGTAAAAATGGAAATGGTCACTGCATATGTGCCGTTATAGTTGACACACTAGATGAATATTTTACAATATCAATACTTGTATATATATCTTCCGCACTAATATCACTTTACAGTGTCCTCCGTTGGAAAGTGCATAAGCTTTTTTCCGTGAAAAGATGAAAATCTCTATTTAAAAAAAAAAAAAAAACATAAATTTTTAAAAAACATGTAATAATAAATTAAGATTTTTGTTGTAAGTTTCATTAATATTAAATAATATTTTTAATTAGGTTGGATATCCAAGTTAGAAAATAAATATTTGAAGTTATAAAGAGTTGCAGCCTTTTACTTTTTATTAATCAATTTTGATTTAATAAAAAAAAAAAAAAATAATTATTTTTATAGATTTAAATTATACAATGATAAAAATATAAAATTTAGATATTTTTATTAGGTTATAAATCAATATTTATATTAGGTTAGGTTATACATCAATATTTATATTTTGTAATATTTATATAAAATTTCAATTTTTTAATTTGAAAATTAATATTTCTATAGAAAATCTTACTTTTATGTTTTTTTCTTTCATTTTATTTTTATTTATCTTATGTGTGTATTACTTATTAGTTTGGTGAATACGCATGAGTAGAAATACAAATAGAATTATTAATTATTCATTGAGTTTGATTAAATTTATTAATATATTTATGTTGTATGATTTGATTTTTTATTAAAGAAAAAATTGTTCTAAAAAATATAATGATATTTTATTTATGTTTCTAAAAATAATAAGATTTAAAAGAGCATTAAAAGAATGATAATTACGTATTTATGTAGCTATTTTTAAGAAAATAATACTCCTCACAAGATTATTGGATTTAGATATTTTAATTCAAGTGATGCTTTACTTAGATTCTTAAACATAATAAGATTTAAAAGAGCATTAAAAGAATGACATTTAGGTATTTATCATAGTTATTTTTAAGAAAATAATATTCCCCACAAGATTATTGAATCTAGATATTTTAGTTCAACTTTAAATATTAGGGTTCTATCATAATCTTCATACTTTAGGCTATCTAGGAATTAGTCAATTGAAGTATGTGAACATCCTCTTTGATTAAGCTTCATTAGATAGTGGTGGATAGTTTTTAATGTAAAAGGGTCTACTTTGTAAGGACCACTTGGTAGTTAGTACTCATTAATGATGAGAACATAAGTAGTAGGGGTTTTTCTTTTAAGAATCTATTACAGAGTTTACTTGGCTATAGAACCTATGAAATGTTTTGTTAAGTATCATTGTGTTTGGAGCTTTGCTTGGTGAAAGGTTGCCACAACTTAAGAAGCAAGTGAACGTTGCTTTCATTCTTTGGATTATCACAATACAATGGTAACTTTCATATATTTCATTCTCTTTGCCTCTTGTAGTTGTTTTCTACATTTATAATATCTATATACTTGGTTTGCAATTTAAGTCCAAGTTTTAAGGACAACTACAAGTGGTATCATATCTCTTTCATGAGCCAACATACCTTGAAATTTGAACAACTCTTTCATTTTATTAGAACTTTGATTGAGGAAGAATACACATAGAAAATACAAGTCATGTCATTTTTTTGGATACCCTCATAGCCTTATCTGATACCTCTTCAAGCAACATGGCATCAAACAACACTTGTATACATAAATTTTTTCATGTGCCCTCAAGTATATCAGAAGTCTTTTAGGAAAACCTAAAACCATCCTTACATATGTTTGTGTTCCTTTTATTTGTATAGTAATCACTAAGGATATTTCTCTCTTGTATTACGTTATCGAGTAGTATAACTAAGGGTATGGTATATCCTCAGTTGGTGTCATGAAATATTTGGCAGAGTAATATTAATGGAAACATTTTAGTATATGAGAGATCCATCACAGTTAACTGTCTTTTGTATTTAGGATCTTGAAAATCCTAACCATTATAGTCAACTAGAAAAATTCATACATCTTTGAATCTAGAATGAATTTGGAAATTTTGTCAATTTGGTGATATTTAATAAAGAGTAACACTTTGACTAGTGAAATGAATTATAGGTGACATATATCAAAATACTATTTGCATCATGTTGATTGGATGGATCTATCTCTCTAGTAACCCTTCTTATATGGATCTAACAATATAATGTAACTTGTGGTATATATGAAAGGATATCTTTCAAGCCATTAATTACAGTGAGATATGTTGGGAATAATTCAATAGAATTTAGGTGGTCTGTTTCAAAAGATTTACAATGAAGGTTTGATATTGGGATTGATATGTAGCCACTTGGGTATATAGATACTAGATCTACAATTTGATCCCACTAGAGGAATCATCATCAAATGATGTGAAGGAAACTCACATGCTCTTTCTGAATGCCCATCACCCACCCTTTTAGGATGATAATTTGTAGCACCACTTTCTAAAGGTAGAGATTAACAAGTTTGATGGTTTATATTCCTTAGGTTGGGTCACTCAAATGTAACATATTTCTCTCTCCATGGAATTAATGATGACCTTTAGAAACTAAAAGTGATGGTATTATATTTAGATGTAGATACTAGAGACGATATAAGAAAGATTACAATGGTTAGTCCTAGTTTGTAAAGGTCCTTTATAATTATTTTGAATGTGACACTCACTACTCGGGATGCCTAACAAAAATATGGCAAAAAAACATAGTCATTGACTATAATGTAACCTTGAACAATCAACAATTTAAAGAAAGTTCCTAATTAATTCCATTATTAAAGAATTCTTGATCAATGGTTCAACATAGGAAATTAGATAACACATCATGATGCAAAACCTAATTGTATGGTTGAAAGCTTGTGAAGGAGTTAAAAAATATGGGATAGTGATTGATGACCAAATCAGTATCCTCATTAAATCTTTACATTATCCCTCTCATGACAACTACCACAACCCCTCCAACTCTCAACTATTGAGAGTCCAAAATTTGTCTCAAGAAGAGATGGAAGAATGATAACACCTTAGGCTTTGTTATAAATGTTATGAGAAATATTTTAAAGGGTGAAAATGTAAAGTCAAAAATATTTCAAATGGATATATCCCAATAAGGCCACATGAAAGATATCTTAGCTAAGGACACTCCTACAATAGATTTAGAGGATGTCACTCTGCGAGATAAATGATGAACCCACCTCAAAAGCTCCTTGTGAGGAACCCTAATTTCTATCCATGCTTTATTATGTTTCTCAACACCCCAAAAATTTATATTTATTTGGTATATCAAGCACCATAGGTGATTATATTGATTTTAATAGTGATAGTGCTCACAATTTTATTCATAGGAGAGTGGCTAAGAAAACCCATTCTTATGTGCATTGTATACCTAATTCTCAAATTATGACAAAAATGGTGGTAGGATGAAATGTAGTGGTTTTTATGGAGATGTGAAACTCTATAGGTGTGACTATCATCTCAAATCACATGTGCACTATTGAAATGTGCAATAATGATGTAATCTAAAGCTAGAATGGTTATGCAAAGTGAGAATTTTCCCAATGGATTTGAACGATTATACATGAAGTTAGCTAAGGAAGGGAAAAAATTAACTCTCAAGTCTTTGTAACTCATATGGTACCACTAGCATTTCTTGAAACATTCTTTTGAGGATTCAGTTGAATACTTGATTCACATTGTCAATGAGGATGGAATACATGTGGATCCCAAGAAAATTCCGATGACTCAAGATTTTCCAAACCCTGAGGATTTGATGGTACAATTTGGGTTCTTAGGACTTACAAGTCTACAAGAAGTTTGTAAAAATTTATGAAAAAAATGTTGCTTCCTTATCTTCAGTGCTAAAAAAATAATGTATTTGTATTGAGTAAGGTAAATAAGTAATCCTTCTCAACTTCAAAGGATGACATGTGCACTAATCTAGTATTACTAGTTCTATATTTTGCTAGGAATTTTGTCCTAGATTAGGATGGTTCAAGTAGAGGTATTAGATAAATTTTGATGCAAAAATGGCACCCCTTAGCATTTAATAGTAAGAAATTGTGTGACCACAATTTTGGTAAATCCACATATAAGAAATAGAAGATGCCCATCCTTCATGTAGTGGATGCTTGATGCTCATATCTCAAAGGGAGAAATTTTTTAGATCAAGACCAATCATTATAATTTGAAATATTTTCTAGAATATAGGTTATCATCACAAAAGTAGCATGGATGGTTTACTAAGATGTTGGGTATGATTATAAGATTATATATAAGAAGGGAAAATAAAATGTAATAATTGATGCTTTACTTTAATAAGGTAATTTGAGGATGATGAAATTCTCCTTAATAATTGTCTTATATATAAAAGTTTAGATCAAAGCTAATTAATCTATTGTATGAAATGAATAAATATAAGTTTTTCATAGACTTAAATCCACTCAGCCATATATATACAAAACAAATAAATAAATAAATAACAACCAACTAACTAACTTGAAACTTATGAAACTTATGCCATATCACTCTAACTAAATTACTTTAATACTATTTTGAAATTTATTCAAGAAATTGGAATCGATCTTAAGTGCAACTGTTTGAATATATGTATTTTTTGAAATTTATTGTGAACCATTTAGAAAACCGAAACATGATTGGCCATAAATACCATCATACATTATAGTGATACCGTCTTTTATATATATATATATATATACCATTACAGCCGCACTACAAATACTTAGTAAGACATGTTGTACAATATTCATATTTATATATTCTACAATATTTAGACTGATATAAATCTTCTGCAGGATAGATCACTGTAAAGTATACTAATGAGTGTGCATAAGCTTTGCCGTGAAAAATGGAAATTCTCTGCTACTGCTATACTGATACAGCCCAGAGCATATATGCCGTTATGGTAACGGCATACATACATATTATTAGATGTACAAATGTTATATATTCCACAATATTCTTCAGTGATATATCTTTCTTTGGATGAACTTTGCCGTGACAAGTGGAAATGCTCTACTAGGGTTTTCAAACAACCACGTTACTGTTCAGAAATGATCCAATTCACCATATTTAGATTAATGAGCGGGGACTATTCATGCATGCAAGATTTATACAATGGAAAGTTCCAAGGTGATAGGAACCAGAATCATGTATGTTTGACATTTATAATTTCTTTAAATAGATTGGCATCAATACTTTTTATTTTTAAATTATATTTAGAAATATTTCAATTATTTTAATTAGTGTGAATTTCAGAGTGCTTTATAATCAGAGCGTTGATTTTCAGATTTTGGTTGGAATCTGGTTAAAAGTTTTTTCTATTAAATCTTGATTTATATTGTTTAGACTGAGTTTTTGATTGTATATATCTATTTAACAAATTTTTTGGGTACTAGTTCACAATTCAAACTTGTGATTCTAACAAATCCATGCTAAGTTATGGGAAATTAGACATAATAAATTTATTATGAACTCTAATTTCTATATGATTTTTAAATAGATTGATTTATATTATTACTTTGTTATTAAACTTAATTAATAATTCTTAAAATTTTAATCAAAATCACAAAGCACTTGGATGGTAGAGAGTTCACAACTCAAATTTGTGACTCCAACAAATCCATACTAGATTATAGGAAAATTACACAATTACACTTCTTATGAACTCCAACTTCTATATGATTTTTAAAGAACTTGATTATATTATCAATTTGTTACTAAACTTAATTAATAATTCTTAAAATCTGAATCAAAATCACAAAGAAACTCACAAATGACCATTTGTAAGAAGCACTATTATACAACCAATAGGGTAAAATGAATACATTGACTAGTGATATAGAAAGTGATATCAAAATCTTAAAAAGAGCAAATTTAAATATTTTGACAATTTAAAGTAATTAAATATAAAAAGCTACTATTTTTATATACAACTAATAGTTAAAATGAATACATTGATTAGTGATATAGAAAGTGATATCAAAATTTTAAAAGAGAATATTTAAATATTTTCACAATTTAAAGTAATTAAATATCTTAATGTTTACATTTTTATGGTTTTAAGTTAGGATGGATTTATAAGTGCTAAGAGGTATCAAATCTTTTGAGGTGCAAACTCTTTTTTTGAGTACAAAATTTGAGGAAAGGTTTGCAACTTGAGAGATTTGATTCCTCTCTACGTTTGATAGATCGAGGGTTAAGATGAATTTAGGTTGGTTTCAATCATGGGTGGCCATGGAAAATTTGTTGAATATCTAATTCTTCTAATCATTTTAAATATGCTAGATACATCTAAGATTAAACTGGTCATTTTGATTTTAAATTTGCTCAGTTACCTTAGTTTGTTGAGATGATAGACACTATTAATAACTTGAATGATGAAAAATAATGAAATAAAATTTTTGTATGCAAAGTGATAATGTTACAGTGTTGAATGATAGAAAATATGAATAATAAGAATGTAGTCAATTACAAATATTATTCATTGTGATCGATCTTAAACTATTTTCTTCTACTGCTTTTATTGCCATACATATTAGTTTTTCTATTTTCCCAGATGGATCATATGGAAAGGTTAGTTGAAATTGTGGATCATTCAAATCTTTAATTTGAGCTATTGTAATAAACCTCATACCTTTTGTCTCTTACTCTCCAATATTAATAGTAACTTTCTCCAAAGTCAATCATTGTGACTTATGGAGTGTTAAGCCCCAAGGAAGTTTCACTAGTGCTTGTTTCTTATTACCTTGTTCAAATGTACTAACAATGTTGAATGGTAAAAAATAAGAATAATAAGAGTGTAATAAATTACAAATAATTTTCATTTTCAAGAAGAAAACATTTAAGGCAAGTGATTTAAGATGAGAATTCAAGTATTTTATTTATGGTTGAATTATTGTAACACATAAATCAATGCATGTACATTTTTTTGTGCTTACATTGAAATCAATACAAACTATTAATCTAATTACTTTGAAATTAATGCACATCATACATCTAGTTATATAAAATCAAAAATCAATATCTACATTGAAATAAATGCATCTAGTGCAAGCATTCAAATAGAATTAGAAATCAACATCTACACCAAAATCAATTCATTTAATGCAAACAATCAAATATGATTAGAAATCAATGCATCTAGTGCAAGCAATCAAATAGAATTAGAAATCAACATCTACAATGAAATCAATGCATGTAGTGCAAGCAATCAAATAAGATCATAAATAAATTACATTGAAATCAATGCATCCAATGCAATCAATAAAATAAGATTAAGAATCAACATCTACATTGAAATCAATACATTTATTTTAGTGAATAACATTGTATCTCCCCCTCCCTCTCTCCCCTATCTCTCTCTAGGCCTCCCTCTCTCCCCCATATCTCTCTCTGCACCTCTCCCTCCCACTTTTTGTCTCTCTCTACATCCCTCTCACCCCCCTCTCCCTGCCATCTATATCTACATCTCCCTCCATATCACCTTCTTTTTCTCTCTATCTCACTCCCCAAACACACACACACACACACACACTCTCTCCATATCTATCCATCTCTCCCTCTCTTTGTCTCTCTCGTCTTCCTTCTCTCCCCCCTCCATTTATATCTCTATCTCCCTTTGTCTCTCATTATTTATCTCTCTAAATCACCCCAAAACATACACACTCTCCCTCCATATCTCTCTCTCCCCATCCCTCTTCCTTGCCCCCTCTCTCTGGATTCCCATTCTCTCTCTCTCTCTCTCTCTCTCTCTCTCTCTC
>APFE030346454.1:0-10236 GCA_000404065.3 Pinus taeda | reverse complement strand
CCGGTGTAGGCTGTTGTTAGGAGGTTAGTGTAACTTCCTCTATTACCTTCGCTGATAGGACAGGGCCCTCATCACCCCAGACTATCTTCGGAAGGCCCCTTAATTCACTTTCTCATATTTTGGTGTCCGGTCTTAATCACCCAGAGCAGAAATACTTGGAAGTTGTTTGACAGGCTGTTATCTTTAGGGACTTTATAGTGTGTGCTTTGTGCTCTTAGTTGGCCTAGCTTTCAATTTTTTGAGTCTTTATTTAGATCTTAACAAGAAATTCAAAGTGGCTGACCGATCACCTAGACGGTCTCGAAGACTTCGTGGGCTTTCACCACCAAGTTTAGAGCCTTCTCCTAGAAGGCACAGAGGTAATACTACTGGTGGGTATCAACCCACGGCAGTTGACGCATCAGGGATTGATCCTCCTCTCGGGGGCATTAGTATTCAAGCAAGGCCTGACACTTCCGCAGAACAAGAGAGGAACACTCCAGTTCTTTCTCGAGTTCGCTTACAAGCAGAGAATAACATAGAGGTAGAAGAACTCTCAGAGTTGTTAGCGACTCTGAATTCTCCCCTACCATCTAGTCATCCAAACATATTACAATACGTTTGGACTCTGACGCATAGACCATCAAGTCCATTTTACGCTACGCGATTACCATCAATGATCACTACTAGAAGCATGGCTTCTACTACAAGTGCTACAATTATGCAGACTCCAACATCGGTACAAGGGGCAGGAATGACTTCCATCTCCTCTACTTCTTTATTTGGATCTTTTGCTAGCACATCTTTAGTTGGGTCTACTTCCATTCTGTCCATGAGTGGAAATTCCCAAACCAATGCTTTTGGTTCTGGATTCTTCCCATTTGGCACCCATTCACAGGGTATTCCTATAGTTCCATTTGGTGCCACCACATTCATGATCAGTGGATCGGCTTCATTCCAGGGTTTTCCTTTCGTAAGTGGTCATATACCACATTCCAACCCAACGATAGGATCCATGCCTTTTTCTTCTATAGGACAAAGCAGCAATCCTTTCCAAGGTTGGACTAACCCTGGGGTTAGTTGCGCGGGAATTGGGAATCCATTTTTCAGCCAACAAGGGAATAGGTTGTACACCACAGTTAGTTCATTTCAAAGTATTCCTCCCTTTGCTTCGGCTTGGAATCCATATCAGGGATTATCAACTCCTTATAATCCTTTAGGAGGAAACTTTGCTGGTTATGGTGGATATGCGGCCGGAGTTGGTCAAACTCCGAATTTTGCTAGATCACAAGGCTTGCCTTTCAGTTCAGCCGGTTCTACTCGTTACTTCGGGTAGCCTAGTGCCTTCCAAAATCCAACTCAATCTTTTCAGAACTTGGGAGTTCTGCCCAGTCTGGGTGGAATCCCTAAGGTCCTCCTAGGCTTCCATTTCTGGAAACATTGAACTTGCTAGATCTCACTAAGTTAACAAACGATCCAATCAAGTACAATCCGGCCTGGCCTCTAGTCCCAACCAAACTCCCTTTGGACATTCCAAAATTCGAAGGGAAGAGCGGTGAGGACCCAGGGGACCATGTAACCACATTCCATTTGTGGTGCTCATCTAACTCTCTTATCGATGACTTGATTAGGTTGAGACTCTTTCAACGCACCTTGACTGGTAATGCGGCCAAATGGTATATAGAGTTGCCAAGGGGCAGCTTTACATCTTTCGTTGACTTAGCCAATATTTTCTTAAATCATTTTCAGTTGCCTGTTCGTTATGATGCCGAAACTGAACTACTGGCCACTTTTCGTCAGAATAAGGCAACTCACATTTCTGACCATATTCAGGAATGGAGACGGAGAAAGAGGCTCATTAAATCCAAAATCCCTCCGGAGTACCGTCTCGAATGGTTTTTGAAATCTTTACAACCTGAGATCTCTAAGGATGTCTCCATGTCTGGAGTCTATTCTGAGGAGCAAGCCATTTTTAGGGCCCAGCAATTAGAATTGATCTACTCTCAGTCTGGGATCCTACAAAAATACCTTCTAGATGCACCTGGGTCTAAGGTTGACGTAGCTAACTCGAAGCCAAGTCCCCATGTAGATGGTATTGTTGGGTCGGTAGACACGAATACAATGAACTTGTTGAACCAATTGCAGCAGTTGCCTTTACAAACTGCTTCTAACAACCAACTCACATCGTCTAACCCTCCGGCTTCCCAAACCTCTTCGATTAATGTCGTCCAATCTGATAACCCAAAAGGAAATCAAAATTACAATGGGAAAAAGAAAGGACGAGGTAAGAAAAAGAACCAGGATGGGAAGCCTGATGCAATTAAATCCGCAATAATGCTGGTGGTGGTAGAAATGAGTCTAAAAAGAAAGTCAATTTTCCATGCAAGTTGTTCAGTGGAGACCATTTAACTCATCTTTTCTCCAATATTGAAGACTCCCAGCACTTGTTAGGGCAGCAAGGGACTTCTAATTCTCAAGCTGTGTTAACCAACCCTTTTCCCCAAGGGCGAGTTCAAACCCTGGAACCTCTACAGGGGGCAACTAGGAAGGGAAAAAATCATCAAATGTTCTCATGATGGGTTCTAACGTCCATGTGGCTACTCGATCACGTGATTATGGTGAAGTTGAAACTTCCAAGGACAAGACTGTTCTCGGAAATACCAACCTTCATATTGAGCGACCCCTTGTTGAGACTATACCACGGATACCGAAAGGTTTCGCTAAACGCGCGACTATTAATTCTAATGCTAGGGCTGCCCAGAATTACTCCATTGTTGAGGATCTGGCTTAGAGTCTGTGCACCATGTCCGCTTTAGAGGTTCTCCAGTCGTGTCCAGCTCAGCGAAGTGCTTTACTTTCTGTGATTGGGGCAGTCGATCCAACTAACTCTTTAGTGCTCACTTTCGACATGTTAAATGTCCAAAAGAAACTCCCTCATCATATGGCTTTCCAAATAAAGTCTACATACCAGAAAATTAACATTTTTTGTACCATTATTGATGAAGGAGCTTCCACGTGTGTCATGTCGATGTCATGCTGGAAGGCTATTGGATCACCTTCGGCTGTTCCTTCACATACCGTCTTGACTACATTTGATGCTCATTCTCATAAGCCACATGGGATTATCCCGGTCTTTCCTATATGTGTTGGAGGGAAGGTCATCAATATTGAAGTAGAAGTCGTAGATGCTAACCTAGACTATAATCTCATATTAGGAAGGAACTGGGTATATGAAATGGATGCTATTGTTTCGACTCTATTTCATGTCATTTGCTTTCCTCATGAGGGGAAAATCGTTAAGGTTGATCAATTGGATTATTGTCCAGTTGATCCTCAAGCAAGCTCTGAATCTACTGTTCCTTTAGTGGATAACCCTCGTCCACCTACTAAGAATTTAGGAGTAGGGATGTATTCCTCATTGATGGGTACTTTTGATCTTCCCTCTCCTTTCGCTAAAATTAATGCCATTTCATCATCTAAGGAGTCTCCTCGAGAAGAGTTCTTCCGAACTCGTTATTTTTCAGACCCTTGGACCTTGCCTTCACCTACGACCACATTAGTTGAAGGACAAGGGAATGGAATGGCATTCCCTATATCTGCAGCTGAGCTTAGATATCAGTCTATCATCAACTCTGCAGACGACCATTCTACTTCTTTTTCCGAAGAGGATTTAGATGGCGATGTGGCCCCGGCTTGGAGCCTTGATTCTACCTCTTCCTTGGACTGCTTAGATTCAGTTTTACCTTCTGAAGAAGCAATCCTCGAAGCAATGATGGGTATATATCAACCTTGGGAAGATTTACACCATCGTTCATACTTTCTTCCTCCATTGCAAGAGGTAGAATCTAGATTCTCCGAGCTCTGTACTAGTGATGTTTGTACGGTGTCAAATCCTTTGGCTCTAGCACATGTTCGTGCCGAAGGTAATATGTCGGTGATTTAAAAAACAATACCTATAAACATCTCTAGGGACCCGAACATGATCGAGAATCTCTTCATCGAAATTGAGTGTTCCCTTGAAAAAATTCAAACTTACACCAACCTGTTCAAGGAATTTCGAGATGTATTTGCTTTGTCTTATGAAGAAATGCCTGGCATTGACCCATCTATAGTTCAACATGAGATCAAGACGTATGAAAACGACAAACCAGTTTGTCAAAGGCTTCGGTCGGTTAACCCTAGGAAAGCAGCAACTATCAAAGCTGAAGTTGAAAATCTGCTAAAGGCAAGCTTCATATACCCTATTCCTCTTACTGATTGGGTTTCTAATCCCGCCCCTATGGATAAAAGGCAAGGAACAATCCTAGTATGCATCGATTTTAGGGACCTAAACAAGGCTTGTCTAAAAGATAATTACCCCACGCCATTCATTGATCAGATTACCGATGAGTGTATGGGTAATGAGATTTTTTCCTTCATGGATGGTTTTTCTGGTTATAATCAAATTTCTATCCGTCCTGAAGATTAACATAAGACAACCTTTATATGTCCCTGGGGTACCTTTGCATATAGAAAGATGCCTTTTGGTCTTAAAAATGCTGGAGCCACTTTTCAGCGGGCCATGTCATATGCTTTCCACAACATCAAGCATGTCATCGAAGCATACTTGGATGATCTCACTGCTCGTTCTTGAAAGAGAACTGATCACCGTAGTCACCTTCGAATGGTTTTCGAGCAATGTCATTTTTATAAAATCCTGTTGAATCCTAACAAGTGCGTTTTTGCGGTTACGTCCGGTCGGTTGTTAGGGTTCACTGTGTCAAATGAAGGGATTCGGGTTGATCCCTTCAAGGTTGAGGCAATAGTTCAGTTGCCTCCCCCGTCCTCAATTTGACAACTTCAAAGTCTTCAAGGGAAGCCTAATTTCTTAAGACAGTTTATAGTGAACTATACTGAGATCACTAAAGGGTTCATGTGTTTGCTACGGAAAGGAGTTCCATCTGTATGGGACGACTTTGCACAACGATCATTTTATGCTTTCAAAAAGGCACTAGTCTCTACCCTGCTTTTAAGTCCACCAGATTATGGGAGAGACTTCCTTTTATATCTCGCTGCATCAGAATCAACCATTGGTATGGTTCTCATTCAGGACGATGATGCTCTCACCGAGCATGTGATTTATTATTTGAGCCGAGGCTTAATAGGTCCTGAACTTCGCTATTCTCCGGTTGAGAAGTTGGCCTTGGCAGTTGTCCATGCTGTCCAGTGGCTCCATCATTATATCCTGCTGCGCAAAACTTTTGTCTTAGCGGCAGTCAATCCATTTCAATTTGTCATCAGTAGGCAAGTGATTGGGGGCAAATATAATAGATGGATAGTCATCTTGCAAGAATTTGATCTCGAGTTCTTGTCTGCCAAGTCTAAGAAATCCATGGTTTTCGCTGAGCTAATTTCTGAGCTGCCTTGTGGAGAGGATATTGTTTATGAGGAAAGTTTTCCCGAAAAACATTTATTCCTCATCTCTTCACTTGACCCTTGGTATGGAGATATCATTGTCTATCTCCAGACTTCGAATTTTCCCTCTACTTTCTCCAAGGATGACCGTCAAAAATTACATCACCTGGATAAAAATTATGTTATCATTGGTGATTCCTTATACCGTCAAGGGGTTGATACAATCCTTCAGCACTATTTAACCTTAGAGGAAGTAGAGTCAGTGCTAAATCACTACCACAGTGGAGCTTGTGGTGGTCATCTATCAGGGATTGCTACAGCCCAGCGCATCTTACGTGCTGGATATTTTTGGCCTTCACTCTTTAAAGACTGTGTGGAAGCGGTCAAACGTTGTCACCCCTGTCAAATCTTTACTCGCAAGATGCGTGCTCATCCAGCTCCTCTTTTTCTCGTTGTCACTGTCGGTCCTTTTACTAAGTGGGGTATTGATTTTACAACTTGTAATCCACCTTCAGCGGCGAATCATATGTACATTATTGTGGCTGTAGACTACTTCACGAAGTGGGCCGAGGCCATGCCCACTTATAAAAGCAATAGTGACATGGAAGCATTGTTTCTTTTCAATCAGGTTATCTCAAGATTCGGTATCCTGAGAGAGATTGTCACTGATCATGGCAGTCATTTCCAGAATCAACTAATGACTGAATCGGCTCTCAAATTAGGTTTCCGGCAAGAGCATTCGTCTCCTTATTATCCTTAGGCCAATGGATAGGTTGAGGTAGTCAATAAAACTCTTAAGACAATCCTCCAATGGACAATCGACAAAAATCGGTCCAATTGGCACGTTATGTTGTATTCGGCTCTTTGGGCATACCGAACCTCCGTGAAGACTGCTACTCATTTTACACATTTTTAGTTGGTTTATGGGATGGAATCTATCTTTCCAGTTGAATGTGAAATTCCATCTCTTAAGTTAGTTGTAGAGCTCCTTCCAAAGACTTCGAGTCTCGAAGAGCACCTCTTCACTTGGAACATCTCGATGAGCAATGTCGAGATGCCGCCACGATGAATGAGGCTCATAAGAAAAGGGTTAAAACGTAGTATGATAAATCTATCCATCCTCGAGTCTTTTCTGAAGGTGACCTTGTCTTGATCTATGACCAAGATAAAGACACCTTGGGGACAGGCAAGTTTAAGCCTATGTGGTACGGTCCTTTCATTATTAAATGAGTTTTAGAAAAATGGTCATATGAGTTAATCAATTTTGAGGGAAACAAGCTGGCGGAGCCCCGAAACGGGCTCTACCTAAAGAAGTAATTTTCTTAAGTAGGATTTAGGCAATGGCTTCTTTGTATATTATGTATATTTGTACATATATGATCGAGAGTTTTTGATATCAACACTTTTTGGTCTGCTGTGGCAGGTGTTGATGGATGACTTGGTCTATTTTGGGTTCGCAGATGGTGCTAGTCGGCACACTCAGAATCTTGCTTCCACAGCTTGGGTACTCTATTGTCCAACTGGTCAATTGATGGTATTAAGAGGCACATGCATTGGTCCTGCTTCAAATAATATGGCTGAGTATACTGTCGTTATTAATTTACTATCCAAGGCAATTTCTCACGAGATCGACTCATTGGTAGTTTATCTTGATTCTCAATTGATAGTGTCACAATTAAACAACATTTATCGGGTAAGGGATCCATGTTTATATCGCCAGTATTTAAGGGTGAGGTTGTTGCAAAGGTCATTTGTTTATATTAATTATTTGCACATTTCAAGATCTCATAGGTTAGCTGTATCACTATTCAAGCATTAGACTGGACATCAATCATTATACAATAATCAAGATCAAAAAGTCAAACTATATATATATATATATATGTATATATATTATATATATATATATATATCATCATAAAGCATCTCGAGTGTGCATATGTTGTCCAAAAATATACAAAATCGGGACTCAAATGCCCATAATCATGTCCGACATATCTAATGCCCCGGCTCAGGATGAGTGGCCAAGTAGGTAACTATCACATTGCCCACACGCTGAAAAGTGCGAACCCAGTCATGTGGCATGCTAACCACATGACACTGCATATCCTCAGGAATATCCTCTATGGCAGCCATCGGTACTCAGCAGCTCAGTCTCGTCAAGTGTCAATACACGTTATTTAGAGTTCATTCTATCTCAGCAGCCGCCTCTTCAGCTCCTCGGCTGTGCCGTCCATGCCGCGGGAACCCATCTGGTCGTATTGGCCCAATATCTGGAACATGATTATCATATTAGTCATTTGAATCCCATAAAAAATATTTTTCAAAATGCATCATTGTATTTGAAAAATCCAAAAAATCTTAAAATTAAAAATTCTTACCAATCTTGCCCCATGCTGCATTCGGTGGTAATGCTAGATCAGGATCTCCTCGAAAATCTAGCCCAGCATAGGGGTAGTCATCTACGGCAATGATCTGCTAATCCCACCAGGCGAAGAAGTCATCATCAAAAGCAGTCCATGGGACCTCCCCACCCCCCAAACGTTTCATCATATCAGCCCACCGGCCCATGCGTGGATCTCGTGGGGTGCTGATGGAAACTGCTACCCTGGGGCAGAGTGCAGGAACCTTCTCGAAAAAGAAAGTACACAGGATAGTCCCATATCCAAAGTTCTTGGTCTGTCCCCTCTTGATAGAAGTGAGATGCCTCTTCATGTTGGCCAGAAGAGAAGTACACCAGTCAAACACAGTAGTGAGACAGTCAACTGCCACGCTCATGGTTAGCCGTGATGCCTGATGCAGAGAGGACGATCCGTTCACTCGAGCTATGGTGAATAGGATTATCCTCAGGATAAACTCGCCACTTGTGTGATAGAAATCTGGCTCCCAACCTCCTTGGGATGTCTCGGGCAATATATCTTTACGTAGTCCTCTATTGTGAGACTGCTCTGTGTCCTGCCCTGGGAATGCACTACCTCTCCCCTTCGGGAAAGGCCCATGATGAAATAGATATCCTCCACTTCTACCCTGAGTGGCATTTGGTCAATCATAAAGGCTTCCTCCTGGACGTCTCAATAATCAATGAGCATCTCAAGCAGACGTACATTTTCTTTCATGTTCGGCAATTTGAAGAATTTAAGCAAACCGCATCACCGTAGGGCATCCAAAGCTTGAGGATCATTCATGACTTCATTATCCACCACTGCATGCTCTCTTTCACGCCAAGTGACCGGCATTCTGAGAAAAAAATGATTTGCAACCGTTAGTTTTTGTTTAAAATTGGTTCACGACATATACGCAGGTTCCTATGCACACAGTCGTGTACAGGGCCCGCGTGTACGTGGGTTTCATATTACCAACCCACGTATACGTCGCGGTGAAATTTTGGGAAAAAAAATTCAACGGTGAAACATTAATTAAATATCTTAAACCAGTCACAATCACTTGCAAGCTAAGTGTAAGAGTTACCTGGAGGTTTTTGAAGAATTTGAACGGTCGAATTTGGTATACGGGAAGTTTGCCCCTTTTGCTCCAAATCTTTGCTCTCAAACTCAAATGGTAAAAATGGTGAGTCCAAAATCCCTTTTATAAGTTTTGGAAATGCAAAATTTTTTCAAAATTTTATTTTTTTTGGCCTCATGTGACTTTTAACTTGGGAGCTTGGAATATTGAGAATGGTGTGTTTTTCAAGACATTTTGGACATTTTTTCGACAATTTCGAGACAGTTCCATGACTACTGACCCATCATGGAAGGTATTGTTTTCTCACTGGCATATAGGTTAGCGACACCATTTCTCTGTTGCATTATGCATACTAGCCTTCATTCGCCGATACATCTGCCATAGGGTCGACCCCATCGTGTTATGGTTCATAAGCCATCTTCACTCACCAATTTTTGAAATCATGACACGATGGTAGAGCCATCCTTTACATGGGCATCATAGTTAGCACCTCACTGACATTTGTTGCCCATCCTGCTCCGATTTGAGTAGGCTCGGGAGTCCTATGTAGTCCCGCCATGACTTATGCATTGAAGACTCATTCCTCTTAGCTTCTTCGCTTTGTTCTGGCCTTATACCCTAGAGGCTCCTTTGTGTTGAGTTGTACTACTGCATCGCATGTTGACCACTTGCACCTTTCGGCCTAGAGCCGACTTCACTTGGACTTGTGTTTAAACCAACTTTTGACCATGACAACTACAAAATCAACCTTGCATACCTATGACTTCTGCAACTTGACACACCTTGACCCGTGGAAGGAACGCACCTTTGACTGTCACTGACCAGTTTTCACCTCCATGCATTGAGCATAGGAATGTTCCATTCCCAGGAACTAGATCATCTGTGTCACCAACGCTTGTTCTTTCCACTATACCATAGCATTCTTTTATTTATTTTTCAAGCTTAACAGAAAAAGACAAAAAAATTAAATATTCCAAAAAGAGCGGGAACGGGACAGTATTTCCATTTATTGTTGGCAGCTAGAGTCCGTCATGTTTCCCTTGAACAAAGCACTCAAAACAAAGTCTCCTCCGTTTGGGCAGGATTTAGTTTGACTTAGGTATGCCTCAACCTTGTTATTGAGTCAATTCTCCCCCGATTGGTTACCTCTTCCAATCATATGGAGGGTTCATTCGTGCCTCCTGCATGACGAACTTATACGGAGTCATCATATGCTGCCATATGGTCACATTGAGTCGTGCTTTTGTTCAAGGGAATTTAGCCTGAGTCGGCCTCTCTGCGGTGTCTCTTGACTCATTTTTCAGTTATCCATCCCTGGTTGTCAGTGTCATGTCTATTATCACATCAGCTATATTGGTCCTTTACTCGTGCCAGTTTGAGAAGGTCTCCATTGACTTCTTG
>APFE030346441.1:0-39570 GCA_000404065.3 Pinus taeda | reverse complement strand
TTTCGTACAACAAGTCCGGCAACACTACCGCTTAACTTCTTGAAGTCAAGCTCCATCGGGGTAGTCACGGGCTTGTAGTCCACCATACCAAATCTCTCCAATATTTTCACCACGTATTTTCCTTGAGATAGGAAAATCTCCCCTGGTTTCTGCGAGACTTCCAGTCCTACAAAATAGTGCATCAGTCCTAGGTCTTTTATCTCGAACTCGAAAACCAACTCCCTCTTACATTTGAGAATGGGAGGGTCTGCACCTATTAGAAAGAGGTCGTCAACGTACAACACTAGTATGAGAGGTTTGTCATCTTCAACCTTAAAGTAAAGGTTAGGGTCAACTTCACTCCTAGTGAATCCCAGCTTCATCAGGTAGCTATCGATCCTCTCATACCATGCTCGGGGTACCTGCTTGAGCCCATAGAGGGCTTTCTTCAACCTGCACACATGAGATTCTCGATCATGAGTTTCAAATCCTTCATGTTGCTCCACATAGACCTCCTCTTTGATCGAACCATGCAAGAACGTGGTCTTGACATCCATCTGATGTAGGTTCCATCCTTGCGAAGCAGCAAGGGCTATGATCGAGCGGGTGGTGGTATATCGGGCAACACGTACAAAGATCTCGTCATAGTCTATACCTTCCTTCTGAGAGAAGCCACGAGCGACAAAACGAGCCATATACTTTTCCACACTTCCATCAACTACATGCTTTATCTTGTAAAGCCATTTCGAAGTGAAAATTGCTTTGTCCTGGGGTCTAGGGACCACATCCCAGACATTGTTTTTCATGATGGACTCATATTCCTCAATCATAGCATCCTTCCATACTTGATGCTTGACAAGCTCTGCGAATGACGAAGGCTCATTTTGGATGATCATGCTCATGATGGTCAAGTATCCCTGATACCTGGTCAGCTTCTTACTTTCCCGGAAGGTTCCCCTAGGTGCAACGTGCCCTTCAGCATCATCAAGTGTCCCCCTAAGCCATGGAGGCCTCTTCCTAGAAGAGGAAGGCTCTTGCGGAGGGGGATCAATAAGATCCATAGGTTCTGTTGACCGCTGCGTGTCAACTACCCATAGCAGTACACCCCCTTTTCTTCGCAAAAAGGGATAGCGCTTGATCGACATGTTCGTGCCATTCGACAGTCATCGTCGACCTTGATCATATTAAGTTGTAAACCCAATCTGCATTTTGAAATTGTAAATAATCTTAGCAGAGTTGAGTCATGTATGTAAATTGCCTAGGTGGACCTAATTTTCTAGTGATAATCTGCATTCCGGAAGGTTTTTCGTCTCACCGGTCCATGATCGGCAGAGTTTTCCTTCAACCTGACCCCAAAACCGAAATGAAATTTGTCATTAGAGTCTTAGGAGAATCCTAGTGTGTTAATCTGCTAGATTATGTTTGGTCACAGGACTGGGTGGTCTATGAGGGTCTATGTCAAAGGGCTTTTTCCCCCTTGAGATGTAAAATTGTGAAAGTCATGATGTAAAGTGTCTTGAGGGTTAGGAAATATTTTAATCCCCTCATGGGTCTTAAGTCCTAAGTCCTAGGGAAATTTTTCCAAAGGCTGAGTTTGAGGATCCATAATAAAATAATAATAATAAATAAATAAAATTAAGAAATTAAAAATATATCATATATATATAATATATATAAAAATAAAAAATAAAATAAAAATTTGAAAAATAATAAAGATAAATAGAAAAAAACTTAAAAAAAAATAAACAATAAATATTAAGAATTTAAATTTTTAATGCATTAAAAATTCGACGGATAAGATTAAGATATCTTGATCCTCATCGACGGTCGAGATCTTTTGACGTGGATCACTCAAACTAGCCGTTGGGAATTTTTCCCTTAAATAGGGTGCTAGGGTCATTTGAGATCATATTCGATTCTGTGAGTTTGTGCTGAAGAAGCTCTTCTTGTAAACTTTTCTGGCGCTAATAAAGAAAGACTTTGGGGTCGAAATCTTGCTGGTGTTACTCTCCTTGAAGTGTTGTGAAGCTATTTCATTTTCTGCATATTTTAATTTTCAGCCATTAATAACAGCTTAATGAAGAGTATTGTTGAGCATAGGTATCTTTGTTCACTTGCAGGGGTTTGAATGGTATTAGGGTTTCTGAAGTAATGGCAGGTATCTCTATTGCATTGGAGATCTAGTACTATTTTTCCTCTCTTTATTGATGGTTAAAATGAGCTGTACAGGAATATCTTGTTGAAGAAGATTAATGGGTGTTTGGGGAAGTTCTCGGCTGAACCAGCCAACTCCCGCAAGCATTTTCTTGCAGAGCCTAGCTAGTTTTGATTATGGGTTAATCATTTAGTTTGTTTTATTATTTGCATGAGAGGTTTCTTCAATATTTTCATCGTAAATCTGAAGTTCTAAAAAAAAAAAATTTGATGATAACTGACAAATCTGGCTGTTATAGGGCCATAGATCTGTAAATGCTGCAACTGTTGGGCTGATTTAAGGTTTCAAATTTTGTTTTGTACACATTATTTTTGCGCCTGGTTTCCTTTTGCAGATTGCAGATACAGGATTGAGAAATTCTTCAGGGTTTCTGAAGATATCCGAGGGTTTATCAGTGTTGTCTGGTGTTCAGGGTTTTCAAATTTTATCTAAAAAGGAATCTGCAGCGATTTGATGTCCTTCCATGAGTCCATCTCCATGTTGGATGCCCACCAGCGATCTGTTCACTTTGCATTATATCTCACGTATCCATATCCCATCATAGCTTCTCTGTCGTGCAGGAGTTTTCGTCCTTGTTCACGCGAACTATCATCCTGTTCTCTGCCTGTCTAATCACCCACAGGTTTTATTTTTCTTATTCTACGATTGCCACTCGAACTATCATCCTGTTCTGCAGTCCCACGTCACCTGGAATTGATCCTTTACGCGTGCATTTTGTACCTCCCGGGTGGAGTCTCCCTTGGTCAATCCTGCAAGCGTTCCCTTCTCCGCTGTCCCGAGGCTCAAAGACAAGTCGACGTCCTAAGTTTTACGGGCCAGGGTTTTGAGTTGAGTTTGATTTTCCAGTGGCTTTGTTATGCGTTCATTTTTCCTGTGTTGATCCTTGTTGCTCCCCTTGCAGCCTTCTTCGTGTCCTTATACAAGCTTCATCTCGCTGGATTCTTGCTAAACGCATCTTGCTGTGGTTGTCACACCGGTTTTCTGTGGTGTTCAATTTCAAGGGTTCACGCAGTTTATCTGACCGACGGGCCAGCTGCAAACCTGCGTGGGTTTCTCTAGTCTTCGACTTCTGCTTCCTACTCCTCAGCTCTCAGGCGATCCCAAAGAGAAACAAACTCGAATTTTTGGTTTTGATATGAGTCGTAATCAATCTTAGTATCTTGGCGTAGTCTCATTTTCTAGCAGTGTTTTTGTTTGTTTGATGATTGTGTCGCGTAGATTTAGATGTGACACCAATTCAATGTTTTTTTTTCGTTTTAGATTTGTTTAGTTACGTTTTATTTTTATTTTGTTTAATATATATGTATGCGTTATTTTTTTAGATCGTTTAGGTTTAATATTTTCTTAATTTCTTTAAGTAAGCTCATCGTGGTAGTCACGGCTTTAGGGTTTTACCATTTCGAATTTTTTTAGATTTATTTTCCTTAGATTTGAAAATTTTTCCTGGTTTTTTTACTTTGTTTAGGAAAAGTGTATCAGTCCTAAGTCTTTTATTCAAACTCGGAAGCCAACCTTTACATTTGAGAATGATAGGGTCTATAGAAAGAGTTTCAACGTTCCTTTTATTAGAGTTTTGACTTTAGATTAAATTTAAGTTTTGTTTTAGTTTGATTTTTAGTTTTCGAGTTTTATTTTATCTGTCGATCCTCATACTATCTTGGGTATCTTTTGCCCGTTGAGGTCTTAGCTCGTGAATTTATCATGTTCTATTTTTCTTGCTGAGGTAGACCTTTTTATTAATGTTTATCGTGTTTTACGTGATTTGGCATGCTTGAAGGATCATGTATGTAGTGTGTGGTTAATGTTCAAATTTGCATGGTTCTTGTCAAGCTTTATCTTTCGAAGTTTCCACGAGTGCTAGATCATCGTTATACTTTTTGAACTTCCTGGATACTTGCTTTATTTGAGTCATTTGATGTAAATGCTTGCTGTCTGGGGTTTACTTTTCTGCAGTTTTTATTATGTACTCGTTTCCTCATCAAACCCATATGGTACTTGTCCATTCTGTTAAATAAGTCCATTTAGTGTCGTGCTCCTTGGTGTCTCCCTGATACCTGGTTAGTTTCTTACTTTCCTACAGGTTCCCCTCTTTGCCGTGGGCTTCAGCTTCATCGAGTGTCGGGCTCAGCGTGAAGCCTCTATCTGAGCGTTGTCTTGAGGATCCGTGCGACCATAGGTTCTTCCACATCGGGCATCGTCTTATCTTCCTTTTCCCTTGGTTCCCTAGTGTCAGCTTCTTTAGATCCCCTTTGAGTAGGAAGATTGTCAACTTTGCTAACAGCGATATCTTCGTCAAAGGTAATATCATGGCTAATCTCGATTTCCCTTTTACCAGTCATATAGATTCTATAGCCCTTACTGTTTTTGCTATAGCCCACGAAGATTCCTTTCTTTCCAGATGCACCCAATTTATTCCTCTTCTCCTTCGGCACATGAAAATATACCGAACTTCCAAAAATTCTAAAATGAGATACGTTAGGTTTCTTACCAGTGAACATCTCTTCGGGAGTCTTGGAACCCAATTCTTGATGAGGGCATCGGTTTTGCATATATACGGCGGTATTTGCGGCTTTGGCCCATAGAAACTTTGGAAGTCTTTAATCATGGAGCATAGCACGAACAGCTTCCACAATCGTACGATTCTTCCTTTCCGCCACACCATTCTGCTCAGGAGTATATGGTGTTGTAGTCTCCCTCTTAATGCCAACCTCTTTGCAAAAGTCATGGAACTCATTGGATTCATACTCAGTCCCATTATCAGTCCTTAAGATCTTGACCTTCTTTTCGGTTTGATTTTCGATCAAGGCTTTGAAGTGACGAAACCAAGTGAACACTTCATCCTTCTTTTTCAAGAAGTATATCCAAGTCTTGCGAGAATAATCATCTATAAAAGTGAGGTAATATAAATATCCTCCCAAAGAGTTCACAGGCATCATACCAGATATGTCCGAGTGAACCAACTGCAATATATCGGAGGTCTTGCTTTGGCTTGAGGGGAATAGCCCCCTTTTGAGCTTTTCCCTTCGGCACATCCAAGACATACACCTTCTTGCTATACTTGGAACTCGGGCATCCTTGTCACCATTTGTCTTGCATTGGGTAGAGCTTTATAATGAAGGTGAGCAAACCTTCGATGGCATAGTTCGAACTGAAGTGATGTGTCACAAGACATGACACCCAGCGGACTTCCTCCGACCTGATATAATGAAGCGACTCGAAACCCAAGAGTGAAAGCTTCCTTAAAATTCTTTTTCCATACATGTACCTTGCCATCAATGAAGGTTACCTTGTAGCCTTTGTCCTCCATTGCCGAAACGAACACCAGGTTCTTTTTGAGATCAGGTACATATAGGACTTCTTGCAAATGAATTGTATTACCCTGATTCAACTGAAGAGTGACATTCCCTACGCCTTTCACGGGATATTTTGCATTGTCCCCAAGAACAATTTCCAGGGTGGTCTCCTTTTCTATCAGTTTAGAGAGAGCTTCTTTGAAACCAGTTAAGTGCCTTGAGGCACCACTATCAATAAGCCAATTTCCCAGCGTGTCCAGGGGAGCAGTAGTAGAGGGGGTCACTGGTAGACAATATTCATCTTGCTTATTGTTTACAACGTTAGATTCATACTTGGAGTTTCTTTCCTTCTTGAAGGGTTGTCCTCTTCCTTGATTTCCGGCATTTCTTTTACCTCTACCATTGGACCTGCCATTCCTTTGATTGCCTCGAGAGTGATTTTGTTCATCGTCATAGTGTGAGTCCCTTTTATCAGGGCAATCCCTCACATAGTGGCCCATTTTGTTGCAGTTGTAACATCCACCCTTTGGTCCAGCCTTTCCTTTGGATTTAGCCCCATAATTGTTTCTTCTTTTAGCATGAGAAGAAAAGGCAGAGGGATGGCCTTTAAGTGCGGGTATTTCTTGTTCTTCCATCCTTGTCTCTTCTTGAATACATCTAGCCATCAATTTCTCAAATCCTGGGATGGCATTATTGTTGAGAAGAGTAGTCCTGATTCCTAAATATATATCATTCCGGTGGCAGTCCTCCAAGAGTTGTGATAGTCATTTCCCTGTGAGGAACTACTTCCCCAATAGATAGGAGATCATTCTTGATCTCGGTGATCCTTAAGAAATATGCTTGCATACTCTCATCTTTGCCCTTCTTAATTTCCTTGAGCTTATTTCTAAGGAACAAAACTTGATTTGCATCATTAACTTTAAATAAACTCACCAGTCTATCGTAGATTTCCTTGGAGGTTGTTAGGTCGGAAACATAGGCCACCAGGCGCTTGTCGATAGAGTCCCGGATGATCTTCCTTGCTTTGAATTCTCCCTTGGACCACTTGCTTTTGGCAGTAGCGGATGCATTTGCTGGAGGCGAAACAATATTGCCTCTCACATGGTCCAACACTTCTTGATATTCTAAAGTTAGATCGAGAGACATCTTCCATCCGTGATAGTCAGACTTCTCATGGAGCATGTCTTCGGCGAGGAAGAGTGTTGAGGACCCCATGAAGTTTTTAGGATAGCCTTGCCAACCTTCTCTTCGATGATTGCTCTTGCTCTTGGTTGGGCTTTGTCTTCACCTCAGCTCTGATACCATGTTAAATTATGGTATTTTCTATGCTTACATCAATTTACTTCTTTTCTTCTTATTAGCCACAGATTAGCAATCACATATACATTAAGTAAAGTGCAGATAGAACATTAAACGATCAACAGAAAACAAGCCAAGACAAGAAACATAAGATGTGGCGGCTAGCCAGGGACAAACCCCAATGCGGGGAAACCCTTTGATCAAATTTTCTTTTATCTTCAATAGTTCAGCAGAGAGAAATAGTACAAAATCAGAATTCTGTAATTTTATATTAGCAGCAACAAACCCTATATCAGCTAAGTCACTTGGTCAAACAAGTTGAAATTGACCTCCAATATGCTTGGTCAATTTTCGGTCAACTAGCCCTCGAACAGCCCTTGAACAACCCCAAAAACACAGTCAAACTATTGTTGGCTGAAGTCAACTTGCTTCCCAAAACTAGGGCAGTCAACGCTGGTCAAACCTATGGATGGACCTTCAACAGTTTCAGCGTCCTCCTTATTCCCACGTGTGAGTTGCTCCTTGTATAACCCAAAGCCTAAGGAGAGAGAGAAGAATGAGTGAGATGAGTTGATGAGAAAATGAATCAACCTCTCTTGTATTTATATGATTCACTCGGCATGTGTGCCACACTTTTAACTGCTGGCCGACCTTGACAATTTGTCAAGTAAATACAAATAAATTCATATCTCCATAAATACTTGTCGGAATCGAATGATCTTTAGATCAATCCTAGACCTCTCGACAAGAGGAATCTAGGAAAAATATCAGCTGCCATAAATGAGGTGACCCACATGGAGCTTGGCCCTAGTTGCCAATTTTAACAGTCTACTTAATGTACTATTGATTTTGTATTTCAGTTGGAGTTTACTTAGGATAGGTACTTGACCAAGTTGATGTCATTGTGTGAGAAACCCTAGGTTACTTGGGAGAAGTATTTGTACCCTAGAAAGGGTTTTGTCTACTTCATATACTACTGACTTCATGCACTTGAGACTTGTTCAAGATGTGTAGGGTGACTCTCAATCTCAAAGGGTATGACAAGTTAAATGGAGTCTCTAACTTTGTTCCATTGAAGCTTAGACTTCAATTTTTTGTGGAGGAGGCCAAAACTTTGGGAGCAAGTTGAGAAGGAGATTTCAAAATATGTTGATCCAACAACTTTAGCCCCTAATCGAAAGAAGGAAGCGAAAGTGAAGAGAATCATTCTTGATCCTATGAAGAATCACTTCATCTCACACATTTTAGATAAGGCATAGGTAAAAAGATGTTTGATTCTTTGGTTGAGTTGTTTCAGAACTCTTGCGCTTCTCAACATAGATGACTTTGTGAAACTAGCTCTTAGTTGTTCGCATGAGCAAGACAAATACTATGATGAGCTACTTGACCAGAATCAGTGAAGTAAAGGATCAAGAGTTGGTGGTCATTTCCCTAAAATGGCTTGCTCCTTCTTGAATTCCTTTTCTTCAAGGTATTTGTGCTCAAAAAAATACACCAAAGTTTCCTAGGCTTTGAGTTGATCTTGAACAGGAAGAAATCAAATTGCAATCCTGTTTAGAAAAACATGTGGAAAGTAAATACTATTTGGTCTTGTCGAAAAGGAAAACAAGAATAGCAAGAAAGGATTCAAGAAGAAGGATGGGACAAATACAGGGAAAAAAACTTGAGTAAGGTGATGTGCTTCCGATGTCACAAGATGAGACATTATGCAAGCGAGAGTCCACTAAAAAAGGGATGCAAGATAGGTTGTAGATGGGACTATTGCAAGACCAGAGGAGATAAAATCTCAATTTGAGACTGCCTTTTCCATGACTTCTTATTTATCTTCTAACATTGTATCGATTGCTAGTCGATATGTGGATAATTGTTAATTTTAGGTATGTTCTATGCTTAGAGCAATTTATTTCAATTTTCACAGTGAACTCAATATCTTTTCCAAATTAGCAATCACGTCAACATAATAGTAAATTGTAGATAGAACATAAACATAAATCGCAAAAGACAACCAAGACAAGAGGACACAAGATGTGGCGCTAGCCAGGGGTAAACCCCAATGTGGGGAAACCCTTGATCAATTCTTCTTATATGTTCTTCAATAGTTCAGTAGAGAGAGAGAGAGATAGTACATATACAACAGAAGTCAACACTGACTTATCTAAATAAGAGCATAGATCATCTCTAAGTAGATGATACATGAGGTAGCTGAACTCAGTTGAAGACATGTTGCTTCAACTGATTCTCCCAGGTGACTCCATCACCATGCTACACCTATCATTGTGTTGCTCCTCATCATCATGTTGCACCTCACTGAGTTGCACCATGTTGCACCCATCATCATTATGCTGCATCTCATCATGCTTCACTAATCATGATTGTACCCATCACTGTACTGCATCATGTACCATTGTTGTCCCATGTGCCATTGTTGCACCATGTTGCCACACTACTATCCCATGTGGCATGTTGTACCATGTTGCCATACTATTGTCCCATGTGCTTGCAGCACCATGCTTGCCACTGTTGTCCCATGTGCTTGTTGCACCATGCTTGCCACTACTATCCCATGTGCTTGCCATACCGCTGTCCCAATGTGCTTGCACCACCATTCTTGCTACCATGTGCTTGTTGCACCTTGTTGTCGCTGCTATCCCATAGTAAGCTACAGCAACCCAACAATCATGCCCAAAACATACCTTGAACAACCTCAATAAACTGCAGCCTAGTGAAGGTAGATAGCTGCCTCCACATGTTGTTGTTCTGGGCATATGGCAGCCCCTAACACTTCCACGCTCGCCTGTTTTGGAGTGGCTAGGCCTGTGGCCTACCACACACCTCCGCTGCCACCTACAACCCATTTAAAACACCTTACGTTGCCATCTAAACTACTCGTAGGGCTTGCGGCTTACCCATCGCAACCTACACAACCCGTAACCATGAGTTAGACACCTAAGAACTCCTCCACGCAGGTTGCAACAACCTTTCCTTGTCTCGGCCCTTTAGGGAGTAATCTCGACCTCCCTTACAGCAAACTCGGCCCTCCAAAAGATCATGAAACAAGCCTCTATAACCACGCTATTCAACTCTCCTTTGTTGCGGCTAAGACAGAGTTCCCTTGCCTCCAACTTAGGGCTATCTCCTTCACAACCTGACTGCGTCTTCTTGGATTAGGGCAGACTGTGGCTAGACATCCTTTAGGACTGCGGCTAGGGCTTCCTACTTAGGATTGTGTTTTCCTTGCTAGGGTATCATCTCTAGGGAAGCTCCCTTAGTCTCCTTTCCTCCTGCGTCTAGGGCTTCATCATCTAAATTTCTCTTGCCACTAAAACCCAGAACAAGTGGAGAGAAATCAAGAGTGAAGTGTGTGTAGAAATGACTATCAAGTCACCTCCTTTTATACTAAAACGTTAAGCACATGTGGGGGTTATTTGGTTGTTGGCCGACCTTGACGAATTGTCTTATAGCACAAATAAATTCATAACTTCATGAATACTTATCGGAATCGGATGATCTTTAGATCAATCCTACACCTCTCGATGAGAGGGATCCAAGAAAAATATCAGTTGCCATAAATCAGATGACCCGCATGGATTTTGGCCCTATTTGCCAATTTTAACACTCCCTCTCAACTAGGGAGAACTCCATCTATTGATCCATCTGCCACACTGTATTATCTCTGCCATCAGTGCCCTGCACTGCTCTGCTCTGCTGAACCATGAAGAAGAAGAATTGAAGAATTGATCGAGAATGTCTCATAACATTCTCTATGAAGAGAGTGTGTCATACCACTCTTACTGATCCCAAATCAGTTCCAAAAGAGAGTGAGTTATATCACTCTTATTGACCCGAAGTCAGTTTCATTGATCTAAGATCAACATCTCAAGAGAGTGTCTCAAACCCCTCATACTGACCCAAAGTCAGTTTCGTTGATCCCAGATCAATATCAAAAGAGAGTGAGCTATATCACTTTTACTAGTCCCAGATCAGTGTAGGTCATCCTAGCATAGGGAGTACGATAGATACAACGATGCATCCATCGATAGTACTTCTATGGTCCCTAACCCCATTTCCCTACTCACTGGCTAGATGAGAGGTACTTCCCATGAGTCCCAAATTGCATGGTAGGATACCTCGATAGGAGAACCACTCATCCTGTCCATAAGTCGCCACGAGGTATCACAGGGGAAGGATGAACCATTCACCCTGTACACAGTGCACCATTAGGGGAGGGTGAGTCGCCCTACGGTCGCTTATTGCTCCAAGAAGTACCCCAAGCCCCCCAGAGCTCCCAGAGCTCAATGCATGCATCATACAAGACCCTCATAAGAGGGTCTCTCAACGACTCCAAGTCGTTCTGGAAAGTCACAAATTTGACCTTGCCTCGGGGCTTCGACAGAATGTCTGCGACTTGCACATCAGTCCCAATGCGATGGAGCCTTCTTACTCATCGATGTACCATATCCTAGATAAGGTAGTACCTGATGTCTATATGCTGGAGCAATCATAGGATACGGGATTCCTCAACAATCGAATCCCCTCTGGTTGACACAGAAGATCACGGTGGTATCCATCATGTGTCAAACAGCTCACTGAAGAGCTTCCTCAGCCAGGCAGCTTCACACGAGGTCATACTCGTAGCTATGTATTCGGTCTTAGTGGTGCTCAAAGCAACCGTCTTCTGCTTCTTATTCATCCAAGATATCGGGCAGAACCCAAAGAGAACCAGCAGCCAGAAGTGCTCTTGGGATCCTCCACACTGCCTGCCCAGTCAGTTCGAATAGTCATGCAGCTTCACATTTCCAGTAGTGTATCTCAATCCATGAGAGATTGTGCCTCGAAGATATCTCAGAAGATTCTTGGCACCAATCTAGTGAGGCTCAACCATATATGAGCTCAACATGCTAACTACAAAACATATATCCGAACAGGAGTTCACCAAGAACATCAATGCTAGAATGAGTTTATGAAACTCAAAGGCATTTCCCAAATCAGGTCCGGCATCCCTACCACATAACTTCTGAAAGTTAAGATCCATCGAGGTAGTCACGGGCTTGTAGTTTACCATTCCATATCCGGAATCCAACTCCCTCTTACTCTTGCAAATGAGAGGGTTTGCACCTGTCAGAAAGAAGTCGTCCTCAGAAGGTGTCAATATGAGACCATACAAATTCCCAATCCTAAACCCATGAGTAAAAGCATCTTTGAAAATTCTATTTTCAAACACGTACCTTTCCATCGATGAATGCCACCCTGAAACCTTTGATTTCCATTGCCGAAATGGACACCTGGTTCTTCTTGCGATCAGGTACATAAAGAGATTCTCGTAAATGAATAGAGTTACCCTCATTCACTTGAGGGTAACATTCCCTACACCCTTTCCAGGATAGGTGGCAGTGACTCCAAGTATAATCCCACGATTGTTTCCATCTCTACCAAATTAGAGAGTGCACCCTTCTATTCGATGAAGTACCTTGAAGCACTACAATAAGCCAGATTCCCAAAGAGTCTGGAGGAGAGGGCCAATATAAGATAATGCTTCTTTATCTTATCAGAAACAACATTTGATTCTTCATACCTGGGGTTCCTTGCTTTCTTTGAAGAGTCGGTTATTTCCTTGATGACCTGCATTACCTCTCATTCGTCTGATCATTGAAGATGTCCCTGGAATGATTGTTATCGTCATCACGTGATGTGTCCCTACCATTCGGACACTCCTTCACATAATGGTCGAACTTATTACAACCAAGGCTTCTACCTTTCCTTCCACCCTTAGATCCGGACTTCCCATTGAAGTGATCTTTAGGTAGGTCATCATAAGCTTCTGCTGCGCCATTCTGATAATATTCTCTGTTTCGACTTCACTCTTGGTGAATTTCAAGAGGGATGAGGAATCCTTGATCCTTTTGTCCTTTCCCAACTGTCTTCGGTGATTGCTCTTTCACTCTTGCTTGGGCTTTGTCTTCACCTCAGCTCTGATCCCATGTTAATTTAGGTATGTTCTATGCTTAGAGCAATTTATTTCAATTTTCACAGTTAGCTCAATATATTTTCCAGATTAGCAATCACATCAGCATAATAGTAAATCGTAGATAGAACATAAACATAAATCGCAGAAGACAAGCCAAGACAAGAGGACACAAGATGTGGCGCTAGCCAAGGACAAACCCCAATGTGGGGAAACCCTTGATCAATTCTTCTTATAAGTTCTTCAATAGTTTAGCAAAGAGAGAGAGATAGTACATATACAACAAAAGTCAACACTTTGACTTATCTAAATAAGAGCATAGATCATCTCTAAGTAGATGATACATGAGATAGTTGAACTCAGTTGAAGACATGCTGCTTCAACTGATTCTCCCAGGTGACTCCTTCACCATGCTGCACCTATCATTATGCTGCTCCTCATCATGATGTTGCACCTCACGAAGTTGCACCATGCTGCACCCATCATCAATATGTTGCATCTCATCATGCTTCACTAATCATGATTGTACCCATCACTGTACTGCATCATGTACCATTGTTGTCCCATGTGCCATTGCTGCACCATGTTGCCACACTGTTGTCCCATGTGGCATGTTGTACCATGTCGCCATACTGTTGTCCCATGTGCTTGCAGCGCCGTGCTTGCCACTGTTGTCCCATGTGCTTGCAGCACCATGCTTGCCACTACTATCCCATGTGCTTGCAGCACCATGCTTGCTATTGTTGTCCCATGTGCTTACTGCAACATGCTTGCCACTATTGTCCCATGTGCTTGTTGCACCTTGTTGTTGTTGTTGTCCCATAGTAACCTACAGCAACCCAACAATCATGCCCAAAACATACCTTGAACAACCTCAATAAACTGCGGCCTAGTCAAGGTAGATAGCTACCTCCACATGTTGTTATTCCAGGCATATGGCAGCCCCTAACACTTCCACGTTGGCCTGTTTTGGAGTGGCTAGCCCTGTAGCCTACCACAGACCTCTGCTGCCACCTACAACCCATTCAAAACACCTTACGTTGCCCTGTAAACTGCTCATAGGGTTTAAAAGCTTACCCACAACAACCTACGCAGCCCGTCACCATGAGTTAAACACCTAAGAACTCCTCCACGCAGGCTGCAACAGCCTTTCCTTGTCTCGGCCCTTTAGGGAGTAATCTCGGCCTCCCTTACAACAAACTTAGCCCTCCAAAATATCATGAAACAGACCTCTATAACCACGTTGTTCAGCGCTCCTTTATTGCGGCTAAGACAGAGTTCCTTTGCCTCCAACTTAGGGCTATCTCCTTCACAACATGACTGCGTCTTCTTGGATTAGGGCAGACTGCGGCTAGACATCCTTTAAGACTGTGGCTAGGTCATCCTCCTTAGGACTGTGGCTAGGGCATCCTCCTTAGGACTGTGTTTTCCTTGCTAGGGCATCATCTCTAAGGCAGCTCCCTTAGTATCCTTTCCTCTTGCATCTAGGGCTTCATCAACTAAATTTCTCTTGCCACTAAAACCCAGAACAAGTGGAAAGAAATCAAGAGTGAAGTGTGTAGAAATGACTATCAAGTCACCTCCTTTTATACTAAAACGTTGAGCGCATGTGGGGGTTATTTGGTTGCTGGCCGAACTTGATGAATTGTCTTATAACACAAATAAACCCATAACTTCATGAATACTTATCGGAATCGGATGATCTTTAGATCAATCCTACACCTCTCGATGAGAGGGATCTAAGAAAAATATCAGTTGCCATAAATCAGATGACCCACATGTAGT
The DNA here is from genome assembly GCA_000404065.3 of Pinus taeda. NCBI lineage: Eukaryota > Viridiplantae > Streptophyta > Pinopsida > Pinales > Pinaceae > Pinus > Pinus taeda. Next base: position 25,037 of record APFE030346441.1, on the reverse strand, counting down.
TTGGCCCTAGTTGTCAATTTTAATAATAATGGAGCTTCAAGACACATGATATATGAGAGGTCTTTGTTCAATACAACTTAGGAGCAAGGAGGCATGACTATGGAGCTTGGCAATGATGCCACTAAACATGTGAGAGAAATTGGGTCCATTTCATTTCAAATGCCTTCAAGTGACGTTCTTAAGCTAGATCACATTTTGTTGGTTCCTCGTTTGATGAAGAACCTCCTTTCAGTTTCTTGTATGATATATAAACATTGGACGGTTTCCTTTGAGGGACAATAGTGCACCATCAATGATTGTAGTCTAGCTAGTCCAAGGGCTACTTGTTGATCCATGGCATGTGTATATTCCACTGGGACAGTAGAAGAGCTTTCCAGCTTTGAGGAGGCACATGCATGATGAGAGATCATAGATCCAAGTTCAACACCAACTGCAAATGCTCTAATAGCATATGGTGTTGATTAGGATGCAAGAACCTTCAATTCGCAAGATTCTCCTTCAATGATCAAGGAGGATGAGAAGTTTGGGGTTCCAAATTTAGAGGCTCGAGAGCATGTAGGAATTCCTAGGGGCAATTGTTCCTCCTAGTACATATGCTAGTTATGTTGCATTGGTTTCTTCCATTCGTGAGACTTCTAATTGTACACTAAAGAAGAAGTATGATACTTTGAGGGAGGACGATGTTGAGATTGATTCCAAAGTTGCAACTAATGGGAGGATTAAAGAGTACAAAACTAGGAATCATGGATTCTCTCAAATAAAGGGAGTTTCCCATGATGATACTCTTACCAAGGATCATGGACTCTCTTGTATAGAAGAAATTCACCATGATATTACTCTTACTTTAGGATTTTCTCTACGTGAGGGGATCAATCTAGTTCATCTTGGTCCAATTGCCAAAAGATTTAAGATGTATGAGAGGGACTCTCGTGTTCACAAGATGATGACCCTACATGGATTATTGCCTATACCACAAGCTTCGTATTCTAGGATCGAGTAGTTAACATGTATGGATCTCTATATTTGTGACTTTCATAGATGCGATACACCTATCTTGATCCTGTATAGAAATGTGATCATCTCTATAAAATGTCCTAAATAACTCATAATGTGTTCTATGTTGATTTTGACTCAGGATGTTGGGATAGCATGGGTGACAAATTCTTCGCAAATGACAGTGTTTGATTCCAAGACCCCAACAAGGAACAGATTTGGTAGAATTGCAAAGGGAGTCGATATTTGTCAACATAAACACTTTCCTTGTAAAGAGGAAGTGTTGACTTTCAAGGTTACTTTGAAAGTGTTTACACCATGCTTGGGGTGCTTATTGAGATTTGGGTACATGGTGTATGTTTAACTCCTAAATGGTCCAAGATGGGTTGGCATATTAGAAATAATCCTTGATGGATTTGCACAGGTGAGATAGATTGCTCAGTGGATGCTTTAACTCTAATCGTTACAGGTTTAGTGTTATTCCCTTAGGCATTGGAGTTATCTTCACAATTTGATGGGTGCCCTTCATTGGGGCCCCTTAAAGAATCCACTTGCTAGGAGAGCACACTATATGGATTGAGGAACATTGTGCAACCTGGAGAAGGCCATCAACCCCTAGTTGGCATGTGGCAGTTTGGATACCCCTTCAAAGAATTAGGGATGGCTCGAAGACGAATGGGGCTTCTACAATGTTCTTGTAGGGGCAACTGACCCAATGTCATTGCTTAGGTTGTTTGATGTAATTCATGGAGGCTTCTAGTGGAGGGATGTGAACTTGCCTCACGTAGCCACATCACCTTGGAACAATTATTGTGCATTGTTGCCACAAAATCTAGCAAGCCTAGTGCAAAACCCTACTAGGCAAAACCAGACCTTAGGGCAACAAGAAAAAGGGTTGCCATTGTCACCTCATCAACCTTTCTCTTGCTCTTTCATGGTATTTAATCACAAGGGAGGCTTCTATAAACTTATCTAAAGGATATCCAATGATAATGGCTCAAGGTGATTGATATGAGGTCTACTAAATGGGATATAGTACTAGCATAGCATAGAACACTGAAGTGTTTTATGCCAATGTTCAAAAACCCTATTCCTAGACCAATTAGAGGGTTTTTATAAATAAGGGTTTTGCATATTTTCAACGATAAGTTGAACACTATCATATATCGGCCAAGGGCAAAGACCTTCTCATGTGAATAACAGATGCCAGGCCTTCAAATAGATATCGGGGTTTAAGGGTTTTTAATGGAGTTTTATGGTTGAAAACATGCATAAACAACAAACTAGGGAAGACATCAAGCCCTATAGAGGAGGGTTCAACATGCAAGAATGCTAGATTTTGCTTTTATATTTATTGTTAATGCATTTTCTACTTTAAGAGCAATAAAACATCAAATATAATTTTACTTTTTAGCAATTTTCCACATAAAACCCTAGCCCTAACCCCAGATATCTAGGAAAAAAAAGAAGGAAAAATTTAATATATAAGGGGGTTGATTAACACAACAATGATTAGTGCCTTTGTCCTAAATGGGAAAATGGAGTCTTTTAGGGCTAAATCTCTGAGAATGGCCTTGTTGAAGTAAGGGGAGAATGATTAGGACATCGACTTAAAACCCTAGTGATTTCCATGTGAGAGAGATTTTAAATTTAAGGGATGCACACTCAAAGTTCCCTCAGAAGGTTCCCTGAAAAAACAATCTTACATATCATAGAGGTGCAAGATTTCAAGATAAATTTAGCAATTATATCATGGCACAATTAAAAACCCTACTACACAAATATAATATGCAAAATATAGAAAATTTGCAATAAACTTACAAAATTTTCCAAAAGAAACACTTCAAGCAATCTCAAAAAATCATCTCCAAGCAAGAAACTATCTCCAAGAGAAACTCACACCATAAAAAGATCACATTTTGCCCAAGTTGAAACAAGAAGACTAATTCACACTCTTTTGAAGAGAAAAGTGAATGGATGTGTGAAGATGATAAGGAAATAAGGTTACCTTTATTTGTATGAGGCCTAACAACCCTTGTTTTCACTAATTTTACAAGCAATACCCTAAAACAAGGTTGTTTGAGTGTTCAACAAGTGTGAGGTTACAAGCTAACCTTAATATAGCTCAAAAACATAACAATAAATGCCAAAAATCCCACACATGTGGGGAAATTATGTCCTCCACTAAGACATCATCCTCCATTAAGGCTTAATATGCTAAAAGTGACAAATGGGTCATGAGTGCTCAATACTCCAAGGAAAAGCTCAAGTATATGGGTAATGCCTTCAAAAGTGCCTCCAAATCCATGATGTCATCACAAATGTGCCCTATGTCACCCCTTCTAAGGGCAAAGTGTTGATTTTTCACTGATATTCTAATTTAATAATTACTTCTTATGATTTCTTAAGTTGATCTTTATTGTATTCATATTCATCAGAAAGAAGTTACACAAAAGATCTCAACAATAGAAACAAAAATGCCAATAAGGTCATAAAGAGACAACCAAACAAGAGATACAAGTATTTCACCCTGGGAAAGCCCACTTGGGGTACAAACCCAACAACCTTTTCCTTAGAGAAATTATTGAATTCATCAAGAAATACATCTAATCCTTGTAGTCAAAACAAGATCAAACTGACCAGCAATATTCCCAAGTCAAACTTGGTTAGACTATCCACAAGATGAGATAAGATGCTACTTGAAGATTCGGTCAAAGGCAGTCAAACAGACCGAAACTTGGACCTACTCCTTCCATAAAAAAATTTGGATGGTTCCCAATGAAGATGCCCAAAAAAACTCTCTGTCAATCTGCTATACATGTGAGATCAAATGAGGAGAGAGAGAGCTCGGTCTTCTTCTAATCAATTTCGGCCTCCTTTTCTTTGTCTCCTTCACATGGATGAGCAGAAGATAATTTGTTGTGTGTGAGATCCGAATTGGCCAAGAGGAGGAAATCGAATGGCATATATATAGTGATCCTAGGAGGCCAAATTGGCATGTCCCTTCACTAGGGCCAAACTTGAAGCCGACCTTACAATTGTAGGCAAAAATTCAAAATTCCCTCTCTTTGAAGTTGACATGAAGAACATATCTTGTATTTATTATTACATATATTTGGAGGGCTAAGATATCAATTATGAAGACTGGCCATGACTCACACTACACCAAAGTTCCAATGAGAATGGGAAAATGCTGTTGAGACAAAGGTTAAGAAACACCAAGATGACCAAGACCGACATAGTGACCTCATACCTCACCAAGATCACGCGGGTGAGAGATGAGTTGGCTATCATGGGAGAGGCTATCCTTGAGGACCAGCTAATCAGGACGGCACTAGATGGTTTTCCCAAACAGTGGGATGGATTCATAGATGGCATTGTTGCCAAAGAGCATTTTCCAAACTGGAGGAGGATGTGGGATGGTTTCATCCAGGAGGAGTGCCAAGAGTGGCAGTGAGTGTGGTGGGGTAAGTGAGGAAAAGAATCTTGCCCTCGCAGCTAAGGGAAAGAAGAAGGCCATGAAGGTCTCTTCTAATGGAGCCAAGCAGCAGAAGGGGAGCAGGAGGCCAAGGAGAAGGAAATGAGCAAAGTGAAATGCTTTGCTTGTGGGTAGTTGCACCACTATGTTGTTCAGTGTCCCAACAAGAAGAATAAGAAGAAGAGTGTAGCAGCTTCGGCAGAGGTGGATGAGTTCGCCTCCATATTTGACATGGAGTTTGCCTTAGTGGTGAGTCTTGCCACAAGTGTCACATCTTCTGGTGAGTGGTTTGTGGACAATGGAGCTTCCTGCCAAAAGACTGGAGTGAGAGAGCACTCCATGAGTCTGACAGAGGATGATATTGACTTGGAGGTTGTACTTGGAGATAACTCCACAGTCAAAGCAGTAGGAGTATGGACAGTATCCTTTCAGAGGGAGTCTTCACCTCCTCTAAAAGTGACAAATGTTCTTTATGTTCCCAGGTTGAAGAAGAACTTGTTTTCAGTCTCCAGTATTGAGGGCAGGGGATATGAGGCGATGTTCCGAGAACGGGTGCTCATATATCCTAGGGGATCCAGTATTGCGTCTGCTAGAGTGATTAGAGTCCACAGTGGGTCACTCTATAGGTTTATGTTTCATACTACTAGAGCCTTAGTGGCACAAACCAGCAGTAGTGATTTGTGCAATATTTGGCAGATGGGGATGGCCCACTTGCACCATGGAGCATTCAGGATGTTAAGGTAGATGGTTGCAGGTTTCCCTGAGTTCAGCACTGAGCATCATGATGTCTATAGAAGGTGTGGTTTGGGAAATTACACCAAGAAAACTTTCCCAAGCAGTGACGACAGAGCAACAGGTATCCTAGACTTGGTACACTTTGATGTGTGTGGTCCTATGCCTCATGTATCATTGAGCGGACACGAGTAATATGTGACTTTCATTGATGACTACTCCAGGAAGACTTGGATTTTCTTTCTGAAGACCAAGGATGAGGTCTTCAAGAGGTTCCAAGAGTCTAAGGCTCTTGTGGAGAACTAAATGAGGAAGAAGATCAAGGTGTTGAGATCAGACAATGGGGGTGAGTATAGCTCCAAGGAGATGAAGGAGTTTTATACGAGTGTGGACATCAAGACAGTACATAGTGCCTTATAACCCCTAGCATAATGGGGTGGAGACGAAGAAGAACAAAGCCATAGTGGGTGCAGTTAGAGCGATGTTGCATGATCAAAGGCTACCTTTATTTTTGTGGGCCGAGGAATGTAACACTACAGTGTATCTACAGAACAGGATCCCACTTGGGGAGTAAGACTCCCGAGGAGGCTTTTCCTAGGAAGAAGCCTGAGATTGGGCACATCAGGATTTTTGGGTGCCTTACATATTCACACGTCCCTCAAGAGAAGAGGACGAAGTTGGAGCCAACCACAGAGAAGGGTATCTTTGTGGGTTACAGTGAAACCAACAAGGCCTACCATATAAACATTCTTGCGCAGAGGAAAGTTGTCCCGAGGTGAGATGTGAGATTTGAGGAGAGGGCCTTGAGGAGGTCTCAGGAGGTTGATCAGGTAGAGTAGCAGGCTCCTCAGCAGGGGGGCACACCACAGGTATCAGGATCTTCAAGCGGTACACCAGGGTCAGGAGGATCACCTACATCTGGGGTGATAGGTTCACAGAGTCCAGTATCACCAAGCACAAAATCTCAAAGTGCATGTTTACACAAACCACAAGTGTGGCTTCCTCATCAGGAGGAGAGACTCCAATGGAGGATTTTCCCATACTAGTAGAGGAGGCTACTAAAGGGAAGAGGAAGCCAAAATGGCTTTGAGAGACCTTGAAGAAAGCACAAGATGCAGTAGGGAAACCCAAGTGGTTAGTTAGGGAGAGCAAACCACCAAAGAGGTTGGGTGGCTATGTGGCAGATGTTGTGGAGACTGAGCCAGGTAGTTACGAGGAGACAGCTAGTCAACGAATCTGGAGGGATGCCATGGTGGAGGAGTATGCCTCTATCATGAAGAATGATGTGTGGGAGATAGTGCCGAGACCTAAGGGGAAGTCAGTGGTAACTTCCAAGTGGCTCTACAAGATCAAAAATGTTGCGAATGGCAGCGTGGAGAAGTTCAAAGCTCGTTTTCTGGTGTGGGGGTTCTCACAGGTAGAGGGAGCTGACTATGAGGAGACCTTCGCACCAATTGCTCGATATACCTCCATTAGAGCAGTGATATCTATAGCAGCTGAGATGGGTTGGAGGACTCATCGGATGGATGTGAACACTGCCTTTCTCAATGGGGTTATACAAGAGGAGGTGTACATTAAACAACCACAGGGCTTTAAGGTGCATGGGAGAAAGTCTCATGTGTGTACGCTTAAGAAAGCCTTATATGGACTGAAGAAAGGGCCGAAAGCATGGTACGAGAGGATCAATTCCTACTTGCAGCAAATGGGTTTCCAAAAGAGTGATGCAAATCCAAACCTATACTTTATCATGGTTGGTGACGATCCACTCATTCAGGTTCTGTATGTAGATAACTTGTTTATTACAAGAGAGAATAGACTCATCCAGCACTGCAAGAGGGACCTTGCTTTCAGAGTTTGACATGACTAATCTAGGATTGATGCATTACTTTTTCAAGTTGGAGGTTTGGCAGGAGGATGGGCATATCTTCATGGGCCAAGGCAAGTATGTAGAGGACACTGGAGAGATTTTGTATGGAGGGTTGCATACCTATGGCTACTCCTATGATCACCAATTGGAAGAAGATGCATGCTTCAGATTCTGAGTTGGTGAACCTCACCTTGTATCGTCATTTGATCAGTTCTTTGATGTATCTGGTCAACACTAGACTGGATATCTGTTTCACAATCAACATATTGAGTCAATTTAGGATGGAACCTGGGAGAGTACATTGGGTGGCTGCCAAACATGTGTTGAGGTACCTTCAAGGCATAGTGGACTACAGTCTAGACGATATCCGAGGGGATGGAGTCAGGTTGACAGGTTGTACAGACTCAGACTAGGCAAGAAGTCCTAGTGACCGTAAGAGTACTTCCGGATGTTGTTTCATGTTGGGTTCAGCAGTTGTGTCATGGTTCAACAGGAAGCAGAGATCAATGGCACTGAGCTCAACAGAAGTTGAGTATATTGCAGCTAGTCAGGCCTGCTGCGAGGCTATTTGGTTTCGGAAGATGATATGTGGCTTATTTGGTCAGATGTTGAGACCAACTACGATATATTGTGATAATTAGAGTTGTATCAAACCCACGGATAATCCAATATTTCATGAACGGATAAAGCACATAGAGATCAAGTACCACTTCATCAAAGGTTGGGTTCAGAGAGGAGCAATGAGGCTTCAGTATATATCCTCTGATGGACAAGTTGCAAATATTCTCAACAAGTCATTGCCAAGGTGCAAGCACATGCATCTAAGAGACAGAATGGGAGTGGTGAGAAACACCTTCCTCGATAAGAGGGAGTGTTAAAAATTTTAAGGTACCAAGGAAGTGTTTCCTAATGCTTTGGCCTTTTTTCCTAGGAAGACACTTTAATTACCTTTTTGGTAGGTGACTTTATGGGCTATATTAAAGTCATGAGGAAAATGTCACTTTATGTGGTACAACTACTAGGTACTTTATATTAATGTCACATTATGTATTAAACTCACTTTTTGAGAAAAGTACTCAAGTACTACCTAATATTGAAGTCACTATATTTTAAAGGTGACTTTATGTAGAAAGAACGTACATGTACAAAACTAAAGTTATAAAGTGACTTGGAGTCATTAGTGAGGGGGACCACATTAAAAGGGGGTCAAGTGAGGGAATGATCTCCACATTGATCTCATGGACTGAGATCTAATCTCAACCCTTGATCACTAGGGTTAGGGTTCTCCTATCTAATGAAAAACAAAAAGTGAGAAAAAGGCAAGAGAAGCTCATTCATTCTTCACATGAGCATTTGGAAAAGAGAGGGAGCAAAGAGAAGAGGAGGAGGCTCTGAGAACAAGTTTGCTAAGGGAGAGAGACCAACTATAGCAAAGAGATCACACTCAAGCCCAAAATTCTAGAGAGCCACTTCAGCACTGCTGGCCCGAAATTCTAGAGAGCCCCTTCAGCATTGCTGGCCCGAAATTCTAGGGAGCTGCTTCAGCACTACTAGCCCGAAATTCTAGGGAGTTGCTTCAACACTGCTGGCCCGAAATTCTAGGGAGTTGTCTCAACATGAGTTCTAGAGTGGCTGAGCTCGAATTTTCTGAAGAGAAACAGCACAAATTTCAAGGAGTAGAACCATTGATTCCTGGCTCGAAAATTGAGGAAGACATCTATCTGCTATAGCCCTGAATTTCAAGGAAGAGGACTGATATTTATAGGCTCGAAATTCTAAGGAGAGGGTAGTTATTTGTAGGCCAATTTTCCAAAAAAGCGGCAGATCTCAGGCACAAAGTTCGAGGGAATTTTGTCAGTGAAAGAGCACAAAATTCAAGGCATATCAACCAATTGATAGTGCATTTATTGTGGCTGTCAAAAGTCAACTTGTTGAGAAATCAATGCAAGTAGATTAGGGTTTGATTCCTCTTTCTTGATAATTACTTGTACATTATGTTGGCTTCTTTTACTTCTTTATTATCTTATCTTTCATCAAGCAATTACCATATTATGTGTGTATGAAGATCACAAAACAAGAGACACAAGATGTAGGCACTATGCCAGGGCAAAGCCCCCCTCGAGGGGAAAACCCAATCAAATTTTTCTTCCTTCAATAGTATTCTTTGAGACTCTTCAACCCGTGAAAAGACCAAACCTTCCCTCCACACCAAGTCAACCTTCCAGATCTTCGACCCCTTTGCAGCAGCACTTTCACCCCAGCAACTTCGACTATGCAGCAACTTACGGTATCAGGCAGCAACTTACGGTATCAACACTTGGAAGACTTTGATCTCCTAAACTAGGACACGAAACAGAGAGACCAGCTCCAAAATTTCGATTTTCTTCTCTTCCTTGGACTTGACCCAACTCGCACTTCCTTTAGCTTCCTTTTAACCACTTTGCACTTCTCCAACTTCCTTAGAGATATTGAACTAGCTTGAGATGAGATGCTCCAAATGAATTCGACTTCCTTCTATTTATAGGCTCCAAGTTGTTGAAAAAACTAGGGCATGAAAAGTTAAAATATTTCTCTGCTTGATAATTGCTTGTGATATACTTTTACTTCTTAGCTTATAGTCTTTTCTCCGTTTTGTTATTATTGTGTTCTTTTCATCAAGACAATTACCAAAAATGCACAATAAAAGACAAGTGACACAGTATGTAGGCTTGTCAGCGAAGGCCAAAACCTCTCACCTCTTGAGAGGAAAACCCAATCAAAATTTTTCTTTTAGATCTTCAATTGATGAATACTAAGACCGTTGCAAAGATCTTTGACTTTAGTATCCTCCCAAGAACCTTGTCACTAACCTTGATGCTCTGGCTCTTCCCTCTCTCGATTTTCTTCTTGATATCGAACTGCTCTCCTCGGCTTCCTCTAGAGAATCTCGGTCTCTATCCTTCACCCTGCTTCTTCTCGACTTCTCCTAGAGAATCTTAGACTTTATGATCTTACTAGCTTCCTCTAGAGAATCTCGGTCTCTAATCTAGATCTCTATCTTGGTTCCCCAAAACAAGTACCCCAGAAGAAATACTCCTTTGCTAACCCAGGGGAAACCTCCTTTGCTGCCCCAGAAGAAACCTTCTTCACTGCCCCAGAAGAAACCTTCTTTACTTGCACAAAAGAATCCTCTCCTTCGCTTGCCCAGAGGAAACCTCTCCTTTGCTTGCCCAGAAAAATCTCCTTCGCACTTCATCTTGACCTCTTCTTCGCACTTCTATTTGACCTCTTCTTCGTGCCTCTACTTGATCGAATGCAAGTCGAGTTACTTGCCTCTAAGTGAGGTTGAGTGAGGCTACTTATACACATCAACTCATGACCCTTAGGCTAACATATTGACAAGTAGTGAGGTCGACTTCTTCTAGCATGTTCTTCCATCATTATAGGCCGACTTGAAGAGGATAAGTGACAAGATCTTGGACGATACTTTACATAGACAAGTTTGACTTCATTACATGGCAATGACTCTAACATTTTATGACTAGATGACAAATAATTCCTAAAGACTCTCAATGGGAGTCTTGACTCAAAAATAAAATCTCTTGCTCATGAAACCCATGAAGCAAGCAATACAATAATTTTATTTTCCTTTTTTACATCTCATTACATAAAATCATAATTACATGTCATTATGAAGACCGAACCTAGTTACACTTTTCAAAACAAGTGAGGTCAAATTGGTGTCCTTAGGCCGACTTGATCTCTTCTAAGCCGACTTGGTGTGGAGGTTACATAAATTATATTTGACTCTAGTAAACCTTTTTACATGATTCAAAAGCCCAAGAAGGGTCTCTTTAAATATACAATGACTCTAGACTCAATATTAATCCTAGAAGTCCACAATGGGGACTTTGACTAATATAATGATGACCCAAGCATGAAACCCATGCTTTAATAAGTCATTGATACAATAATAATAATAAATCTTTATTCTTTTGACAAGTACATTTCATGATGACTCAAATACATTAATAAAGACCGAACCTAGTTACATTTTCCAACACTCCCTCTTAACTAGGGAGGTATTCATAATATACAAATACAATGAAAGATCTCATACTATATGAACAATGAAAAATTTAGGCACCGCAATGCCATGGACTAGATTCCTAACCAAAGCAATCTATCCATTGGTCTCTCATCAATTTAGGCACTGCAATGCCATGGACTAGATTCCTGACCAGGGCAATCTATCCAAGTGGGAATACAGTGGACTCAAGCTTTCAGCCTCTCTAGGTACCATCAGGCTTACTTGCTAAACACAAACCCAGGGACCTAGGTGTGTATCCATGGTTAGAGCTCTACGACCCACACCACCCTCCCTACTTTGGGACCTAGACATCAACACAAAGTGTCGACCAAATGTCCTCCCAAGCAATGCTTCACTCGCAAAGCCTCAACAAATCTCTTCCAATCTCTTAACATCAATACAATCAGCAATATCTACTAAACCAAGCATGTTCCTTAGATATTCAAACTTCTTATTAGGAAAAGCCTTTGTTAGTTTGTTTGCTACCTGTTCATTTGTCGAGACATACTCCAACTTCTTGATCCCATCCTGCAAAAAGTTCCTAATAAAGTGGAACTTATTGTTGATATGTTTCATTCTAGCATGAAACATGGGATCTCCAGACATCTTGATACAACTTTGATTGTGAAAATTAATCACAGTAGGACCCAGAGACTTCTCAAACAAATCTGTCAGAAGCTTCCTTAACCAAACAGCCTCCTTTCCTACTTCACATGCAGCCACATATTCTGCCTCAGCACTACTTAAAGCAACGAGATCTTGCTTCCTACTCATCCATGAGATCATAGCAGCTCCCAGACTAAAACATCCTCCAGTAGTGCTCCTTCCATCGGTCTCACTGCCACCCCAATCAGAATTTGTGAAGCTAATTAGCTTGACTTCCTTACTATCATACTTTAGGCAGTGATGTATAGTGCCACGAAGATATCTCAACATGTGTTTGGCAGTTATCCAATGATCATGACGAGGCTCCAACTGAAACTGATTAAGAATGTTTACTGCAAAAAATATATTTGGCCTAGTATTGACCAAATACATTAGGGAACCCACCAACTGATGATAGGAGGTAGGATCCACGAGACTAGAGTCAGAGCCCCTCAACTTCTTAAGATTGGTGATCATAGGAGTAATCGGCTTGGAATCCATCATCCCGAATTTCTGCAACAACTTGATGATGTACTTTCCTTGCCCCAGCTATATCTCCTCAGGTCTCTACCATACTTCTAGGCCCAAGTAATAGTGCATCAATCCTAGATCCTTCATTTCAAATTCAACTGCCAACATCTTCTTGCATTCTTGAATTCTTCATTCCACACCTGTGATGAATAGATCATCCACATATAGTAGAATAATGGTGGGCTCATTATTCACGACCTTGATGTAGAGATTCGGATCAGCAGAACTCTTTACAAACACAATTCTAAGTAAATATGCATTCATCCTTGCATACCATGCCCTAGGTGCTTGCTTCAAACCATATAGGGCCTTCTTAAGTCTGCAAACATGAGAGTTCCTACTATTAACTTCAAAACCTTCAGGTCGTTCGATATACACTTCCTCAACAATGGTCCCATTCAGAAATGCGGTGTTCATATCCATTTGATGGACACTCCAACCCATTGTAGCAACCAATGAAACCAAGGATCTAATGGTAGTGTACCTTATTGTGGGTGCAAAGGTTTCTTCATAATCAATGCCTTATGTTTGAGAGAAACCCCTTACAACGAATCTAGCTTTGTACTTGTCTATACTTCCATCAACAGCATGTTTGATCTTATAGATCCATTTAGAGGTGACAACCAATTTGTCACTAGGTTTAGGAACGATTTCCCAAACCTCATTCTTCATGATGGATTGATATTCTTCCTACATCGCTTTCTTCCAAACCTCTTGATGAGCAGCTTCCTTGAATGTAGATGGTTCGACTTCAATTTTGTCATGTATGCAGCATAACCAGAATATGTTTTTGGTCTCTTACTTTCCCTTAAGATTCCTTTCACAACTTCATGTCCTTTAGCATCTTCTAATGTAGCTTTTAACCAATTTGGCCTTTTCCTTGTGGTTGGGATGACTACCGATTGAATAGGCTCACTTGATCCTTCTTCTTCTTGATTTGTAGTACGGTTTTCATGATGATCTTTTTCTTCAAATATTGGAACTTCTTTGTCATCAAAATCAATAGGAATATCCTTTGATTTCTTGTAGGCTTGATTTTCATCGAATATGACATCCCTACTTACTTCAATATGTCTTCCTTCCTTAATGTAGATTCTATATGCTTTTGAGGAGAGACTATATCCAACGAATATTCCCTTGATACTTGTCGAATCCAACTTCTTTTGCTTGTCCTTTGGAACATGGATGCATGCTGGACTTCCAAAGATTCAGAGGTGATCCACACTTGGCTTTTTTCCTATAAATACTTCTTCGGGTATTATATTATTAAGACTTCTATGAGGACTTCTATTTTGAATGTACACGGCTGTCATTGTTACTTCTCCCCATAAGAATTTTGGTAGGTCTTGATCAAGGAGCATTGTTCGAATGCCTTCTTCAATTGACCTATTCTTCCTTTCAGAGACTCCAATTTGTTCAAGATAATAGGAAACAATGAGCTCCCTCTTAATTGATGCTTTCTTACAATATGCAATCAATTCCTTAGAAGTGTATTCCCCACCATTGTCAAACCTTAGAGTTTTTATCTTTCTTTCGGTTAGGGTTTCCACTTTGGACCTAAACTCCTTGAACTTTTCAAAGACTTCATCTTTTGTTTTGAGAAGGTAGAGCCATGTCTTTCTAGAATGGTCATCAATGAATGTTACATAGTAGAGATGACCGACAAGTGATTTGTCAGACATGGGCCCACACACATCAGAATGGATGAGGTCTAATATCTCTTTAGACCTAGTTTCACTAGTCGGAAATGGCTTTCTTGTATGTTTTCCCAAAGAGCATCCCTTGCACACTCCATGATCTAACTTCATATTAGGGATGCCATGAACTAATTGACTAAGAGTAGGGATGACGTTACGATATAGATGACCATACCTCCTATGCCATAGCTCAATGGGATTGATTTCCATGTGAACCAAAGCTTGAGGAGGTGGTGTAATAACCCTATAGAGACTTCCTTCACAAACTCCAATAACCCTAGCTTTATCAATGTTAAAGTCTTTTCCCCAAACCAATATTTTTCCATCAACAAAAGCAACTCTATCCCCTTTATCTTCTAAACAATAAATAAAAAAGAAAATTCTTTTTCAAACCTAGAACATATAGAATGTTGTTGACGTGCAGCTTCGATCCATTTTCCATCTTCAACGATGTTGATCCCAGGCCTCTAACAACAGAGCTTTTGTTGTCACCCAATTCCGCTGCATGAGAAGATGGCTCTTTTGATAGTGTATGGAGTTGTTTACTTTCTCCTGTCATGTGTCTTGATGCTCCATTATCAACGATCCATGCATTGTCATCACTAAGAGAACATGTAAGAGCATCCAAGAACCCTTGACTTTTGACTTTGTTGAATAAGTAGTAGATGACCTTCTTGATCTAGCTTCCAGCAGTGTTGACATCCATCTTCATGTAGTTTATCAAAGAGGGAGAATCCATGCCAACAAAGTGATCTTCAACTTTTCTTGACCTTAGCTCTGATACCATGTTGAGAATCAATGCAAGTAGATCAGGGTTTGATTCCTCTTTCTTGATAATTTCTTGTGAGTTACGTTGGCTTCTTTTACTTCTTTATTATCTTATCTTTCATCAAGCAATTACCATATTATATGTGTATGAAGATCACAAAACAAGAGACACAAGATGTAGGCACTATGCCAGAGCAAAACCCCCCTCGAGGGGAAAACCCAGTCAAAATTTATCTTCCTTCAATAGTATTCTTTGAGACTCTTCAACCTAGACAAAGACCAAACCTTCCCTCCACACCAAGTCAGCCTTCCAGATATTCGACCCCTTTGCAGCGGCACTTTCACCCCAGCAACTACGACTATGCATCAACTTACAGCACTAGGCAGCAACAACACTTGGAAGACTTCGATCTCCCAAACTAGGGCACGAAACAGAGAGAAAGTAGCTCCAAAATTTCAATTTTCTTCTCTTCCTTAGACTTCACCCAACTCACACTTCCTTTAGCTTTCTGTTTACCCACTTCGCACTTCTCCAGCTTCCTTAGAGATAACAAACTAGCTTGAGATGAGATGCTCCAAATGAATTCGACTTCCTTCTATTTATAGGCTCCAAGTGAGGTCGAATTGGTGTCCTTATGCCGACTTGATCTCTTCTAGGCCGATTTGGTGTGGAGGTTACATAAATTATATTTGACTCAATAGTAAACATTTTTACATGATTCAAAAGCCCAAGAAGGGTCTCTTTAAATGTACAATGACTTTATAGACTCAATATTAATCCTAGAAGTCCACAATGGGACTTTGACTAATATAATGATGACCCAAACATGAAACCCATGCTTTAATAAGTCATTGATACAATAATAAAAATTCTTTTCTTTATTCTTTTGACAAGTACATTTCATGATGACTCATATACATTAATGAAGACCGAACCTAGTTACATTTTCCAACACAGCTGTGGGGCACGAATTTCTATGACAAAAGGTTGAACAATGGCAAAGAAAGGGGAGATAAGTACCCTGTTGTTTTATTGTTGTGTAATTAATTTCCTCAGAAGGAAATATAAATCCTCCTTAAACTGGTTTGCCCCATTGTAGGGTTTATCCAAGGTCTAGCTGACCAAAAACCATTGTGTAAACTTTGTGTGAGCTTGTGTTATTTCTTCTTTATCAGCTGAAAACTAAATGGAGTAGAATAGTTCTATAGGTTTTGAGTTAATTAGCATTATCAGTTTTTATATCAGCTAACACTTCGGGGTTGTGCGCATTAAACATTATGCTAATTCCTTGAAACTAGGTGGGCTACAAATTTGTAAAAAAATTCTACATAAGGCACAAGAAGTTCATCTTGCATGGTGTAAACTCCAACATCATGGCATGTTTCTTGAAGAAAAATCAAAAAATAAAATTATTTGGCTCAAGTTACATAAGCTCCACACTCTTTACTCTAGGACAAGCTTCAACATATTAGCCAAACGCTTATTGAAAATGGATTTAAAGAAACCATAAGGTAAATACTTAAATGCCAATCTACCTTCCAAAATCTTGGATTATGTTGAAAATGATAGCAAGAAAGGGTTCCATGACTTGTGCCTTAATCAAAGGGACCTCAACGAGTTCTTCCTTAGCATGCTCGAGTTCCTATAAGTTAGGAACCAATTCCTATAAGTTAGGAGCTAATTCCTATAAATTATGATGAATTCCTATGATTTAGCATGAGTCGCTACAAATTAGGACAACTTCCTATAATTTAGGATTAGTTCCTAAAAGTTAGGGGGAGTTATGAAGCAGTTAACCAATGTGCATAAGTGGAAGGTCAAGTTTATTGTCTTGTAGTGCGAGTTAATTTGGAAAAAGGACAAGTCACCGAATATCAAGTTCTAGAATTGAGATGAGACAAGTTGCATGAGTTAGTTAACTTGGTTAACTCATCAATCACAAAATCAATTCCTAAAATATAATTTGCTAGACTTAGCCATTCGAATTGCTTATAAGGAGGACGCAGGCACAATTGTAACCATTCTTCTTGAGCACAAGTATTGTGCATGAGCTTGTAAGGGTAACAAGAACAAGAGGAGCGGGTATTGAAGAATGAAGAATTGCCTTCGGAATGCACTAGGAAATAGGGCCTTATTTCCTAGGATTTGCGCAAGGATTTCAGAGCTCATCCAGGCAAGGCAAGAAGGCAAGCAGAGCAAGGGTCTTTGAAATTGTTTCAAGCTTAGTTCAAGCAAGATCATTGTATTCTCTATTGAAATTATATTGTATTGTAAGGGATCTACTGCTTATTCTTCTTCAATAATATTCTCAATCAAGCAAAGGGTTTTCCTAGTTGGGTTCCTAGAAAAATTGTGTTGTTGAATTGTGTGATTGTGTATTTATTTATGTTTCTACTCCACTGCAAAAATAAGTAGAGAAATTATGTGTCTATATGAAAAGAAATTAGTTTCAAATTGTTTATATTAATAGTTGCAAAACTTCGTGGATTTTCTACAAATTATAAGCCCAAGTGGGCTAGATGCAATGGTGACCACTGGAGAAATGTTCAATTCTCATTGGGGCTTTTCTGCCCTATTTATGTAGCCACATGGGACCTAGAGGTAGTGGTTGAATGCGTGAACCTTGCATTGCACTACCCATGCACACATAAGCAGATCAAAGCCCACCCCCAAGTCCTCCTTCAGGTCACCCATTTTGAGTTCACTACCTATGCTCTAGGAAGCACTTTGCTAGGACTTTATGTTAGATGCTTTGCCTAGGCTAGGGCTTTACCTAACCACCTCATTGTCCTCGTGACTCCTTCCTCTTCTTCATCTGTTGTAGCCAAGGTGTTTGTTGCCAAGGTTTTTGGTGCATTCCTCATAAATCCCTCAGTTTTTCAAGAGTAAAAATCTTTGTTTCGTCAATTCTTCCTTTAGCCCTTGTGAGTGGTACATCTCTTAAGCAGGCCCTCATAGTTCTGAGCTTTGTTGTTCTCATAGCTCCTAAAGGTCGCTTTTTAGTTGAAAAGGTTATTGTTTTTCCAAAAGTTTCTCATGCATTGGTTTGCAAATTTCTTGTGTTTTGGTGGTGGCTCTCAGATATCCATCCTCTAGATTTCTCAAACTTGGAAAACCTCTCTTCACAAGAAAGCTGCCATTCAGCCATATACTCAGGTTTTGTCATCGTGACATTTGATTAACAAATGATAGAGCATGTTCTTCAATCAATACCTTGAGTTTTGTTAAAATTTCAGACGATGGTAAGCAACTTCAGCACTAATGCATAATGCACAACGTTCAATACTGCAACTATCTTCTATTTACCAAAAGAAGAAAAATTAAAGTTATAGCTTAGAACTTAAACTTGCCAACCAACAAAATGGCGAGCTCCAGATCTCTTTCATTATACAAGAGACTGAGGGAAGACACAAAATATATGGTCACATGCATGAAGCACCCAATGTGACTCAATCCAATCTTAACCATCCTACATGCATATAAGTGCCAAGAGGATAACTGTCACATGTATGCACACTCCTCCTTGGGATCTAAGCCCTCCTCAAGTTGTCATGAAAGCACCCTAGAAGTCCTAGGGATATGCACCCAATCTAAAAATGATAATCCATGCAAAAAACAAACTCCGAAATATAAAAGCTAACTCAAGTGATAAATCTGAACAGCAATATAATTCTGGAATTGTTGTAAGGTTGATGCATGCATGCATGCATCCGCTCCATATCTCTCATACATAACTGTTGTGCACCTCATTTATTCCACTAGAGCTGCACCCTCATACACACTGCCCTCTCTCTGCTGCTGCACACAGGAAACAAGAACAATGAAGCTGGAGCACCATCACTGCTGGACAAAACTAACTGAGCAACAAAGGTAAAAAATTAATAGGTTTATGGGTAAAGAAGGCTTGTGCTAAATAGTAGTAAAACCATGGTCTCCACTTTTTGATCCTCCTCAGGCTTTTTCATCAACAACACTATAGGTAAGGTTGCTAAAACTGCCATTGCATTTCTAGGGACATAATCCCTAACCTCCATAGATAATGCTTTTGGAAGATTTCACTTTTGCACCCCAAAAACCAATAATGGACTGATCTCAACTTAATCAAGTTTGTGCACACTGCATTGAGATGGACTTTGCTTCTGGTTTGCCAGAAGACATCATAATAGGGCTTAAAAGTGGCAGACATGACCTGGAAGCAAAAGCTCAAGTATGAGCAGGTGGCCTTCAAGTGTAGATCTTGCTCTTGCTTCAAATATGGTCATTTAGCATCTTCTTGCCAAAAGGTCGTGAAGGGTGAGGATGGAAAGACCATTAAAAAAAAGGAAGCAAGGAACCTAGTTGGTGGAAAGGAGTGGAAGATCACCACTAACTTATTGAAGTAAAATAATGGGCAACATAAGCTGGAGCTAAGGTGGAGACGAATCCAATGTTCATGGCTCCAATGTCAAAGGCCCCTTCCCTGCCTCTTCACTATGAAGAAGAGACACACGGATAATGGATTGTTGTGAAGAAACAAACAGAAAAAAGCTATAAAGAGATAGCTGAGAAAAGTGAACAGGTTTCATCCGACATGAGTCTCATGGAGAAGCTTCTCAAACAGAAGGTAGCCCAGTTTGTTGATTGCTAAAGGATGGGAAAACAGATGTGATCTTTAAGTTTATTTTTGTCTCTTTGTCACGTTTTCCTGTAGCAGTTCACCCACCAGGTATAACTGAGGCTAAATAACGTAACTCTTTTTCTTATCTTATATAGCTTTGATTATAGTCCTGGCTTCTTGTCTAGCTGACCCATAAAACAAGACTAATCCCTTAGCCACATTGCTCGGGTGTCTACAGAGGTGGAGGATTTGCCCAGACAGCCAAAAGTGGCTGGAATCCAAGCAAAAAAAATTCAAGAAATCTTGCAATAATAGTGTTTGAATCATGTTTTTGATGGTGGAAATGGATTCAGCACCATCAAAAACGTCTGGGGAATCCAAAATCTTGAAAATCGATTTCCAAAAATCCCTGCCGGATTTTATCAAAATATTGCCGGAAATTCTATGATTTTCAGGGCAAAAAAGCATCCCTGCCAGATTTTATCAAAATATTGCCGGAAATTCTATGATTTTCAGGACAAAAGAGCAGCCTGGTTAGACTACTACCATTGCTTGTGGTCCATACCAAAGTGAAGAAAAAACAGTACAATTGCAACATGTTGACAACAGTTTAACCAAAAAGTTAATGCATTAAAACAAAATGTCAGATTTTTATTCTTTCGCAATTGCTGGTCAGCTATACGTGGGACTCAAACTCAAACAATATAGTCTGATCAGCAATCAAGACTCAGAAATTCCAAATAGAGAGGTATATTGCCATTAGGCATGCCAGAAAAGCAACAGCAATCAAATAGATAACAAGGAATTACCTTGGATGAGGTGGACCAGAGGGCAAAGTGCTATCAAATCAGATGCACAAAATTTGAACTCCTTTGATAACCCTTGACCAGAGAGAATAAACTGATGGATTTACCCAGATAGACGAGGTTTCTTAAAAAACTTTGGAGAATTTTCCAACACAGAATAAGCTACAAATTCTGGCAAGCATAGGTACTACTCTCAAGCAAACCCTTGACCAGAAAGACTAAACTGAAGGATTTACCTAGATAAATGAGGTTGCTTAAAAAGCCCCATTGAATTTTCCAACACATAATATGCTACAACATCTGGCAATGATTTCCAGTTTAACATGTAATCGAAAATTTGATATGCTTCAGCCACTTTCCCTGCCCTACAAAACGCCTTAAGAAATGCCGCATAGGTACCACTCTCAAGATAACCTTGACCAGAGAGAACAAACTTGAAGGAATACCTCGAAAAACGAGGTTTCTTAAAAAACTTCAGAGAATTTTCCAAAACAGAATATGCTACAACATCTGGTAATGCTTTCCTGTTTAACACGTAATCAAAGACTTCATATGCTTCAGCCACTTTCCCTGCTCTACAAAGTGCCTTGAGAAACGCCGCATAGGTGCCACTCTCAAGATCAACTTCCTTCGACTTCAGCACCTCATACAGCTTCAAGGCCTGATGTAAGTGCTGACACATACAAAGGCCATGCATAAGGGTGTTGTACGTGCAACCATCAGGCTGACACACAGATTGTTCCATTTCCTCTAACAACGCAAGAGCTCCCATGGCATCGCCTTTTTTACACATCCCATTCATAAGTGAAGTGTAAGTAATGACATCGGGAGAATGCCCTTTCCTGACCATGAGCTTCAGAAACTTCTTGGCTTCATCTATTTTCCCAGCCTTGGACAACCCAAATATGAGAGTATTAAATGTTACGACATCAGGAGCACACCCCTCTGCGTCCATCTTCTTATAAACCTCCAAGGCTTCATTGGTCTTATCGATTTTACAGTAACCCTTCATTAGGGTGTTGTATAAGAAGCTATCAGGCTTGCACCCAGACTCTAACATCTTATCCAACAAATTTCTTGCTTTTCTCATATGTTTGCCATTGCAGAGAGCATCCATCAGAATGCTACAAGTGACAATATCAGGCTTGCAATTTAGACCCATCTTGCAGTTTAGACCCTTCATTTCCTCCAGAAACGTATATGCTGTGTCAATCTTCCCAGCCTTACACAAATGCCTGATGAGAAAATTGAGAGTACTCATATCTGGATTAACAACATATCTCACCATTTCAACAAAAATATTGCAGGCTTCCTCATCTCTGCCTGCATTACAGAATGCACGAACTAACAAATCAGAAGTGACATGATCAGGTGCACAACCATCATCAATCATCAGATCTACTATATTTTCAATACGAGCCACATGGCCTAATTTGCTGGGTTCACCGAGCAAAACATTGAAAGTCACTGTATTTGGTGAAAATCCACCCTTCTGTTTCATGTGCTGAAGGAGGTTCAAGGCATCTTCAACTCGTCCAGCCTTTGCAAACCCATTAATCACTGTGTTGTGGGTAGAAGTATCTGGGATGAAATTACTACGTACCATTTTGTCATACATTCGCTTGGCTTCGGTAACCCTGGTCTCATTCAAAAGCGCATTAATGACGTCCTTCTGCGATGTTTTCGCATGTTGGTCTTTGTGTTTTGATCCCCTCGAATTCTCTAAAGGCAAATTACTTGTTGGCTCGTCGAAATAGGGTTGTGGAAGTGCCGAAAAATGCGAGGAAATGACTCTCGTTAGGGTATTCTGATAAATTTTTACAGGGTATATAGATTTAATTCGTGCCATATATAGCTTTTCTCTCGTGTTTTTCCCCTGCTATGTTTGGTCAAAAAAATCTCAGAAATTTGTAGCAAACCTTTCAGAGAAGTGATCATGTGACGCTGTGCTTGACTGATCGATCGTTCGGCCCGTCGCTCATGGTTTTGTCCCCGCGAAAGGAATCGAGTTGAGGTTTAAGAAAGGGTTTAGCATCCTCTTCCCACTTGATGCCTTCAGCCATGATTCAATAAATATGATTTTCTATTTAATGAAAGCTCTCTCATTCATTGGAAGCTAAGCATTGACAATTCGGGTAAAGCTCTTCTCACTTACCATTGGCATGATAGTTTTTAAGAAAGAATTATTATCCCATTCATTGGAAATTTAATGTAAAAAAAAAAAATTATAATTATATTTTTATTGGGTTTATATATATGTTAAGTTAAATTAAAAATGGATCCAAGTATGTTTTAAAATTATTTTTGTTTTTATTTGGCTAAGAGTTTGTTTTCTTGAGATGTAAGGAAAGAGAGTACAGCTCAAGTAAGGAAAGAGAGTAGGGCTCAAGACCCAGAGGTATCTGGAAGGAGTGAAAGTTTGTCTCTTTACGGACCACTAGCAGGTTATTCCAGGTGGCATGGTTTTCTTTGAATAATAAAGTTGATGAGTGAAAGTCTACCTCTTTATGGACCACTAGCAGGGTATTTCAGTGGCGTTTATTTCAGGTGGCATGGTTTTCTTTGAATAATCAAGTTGATGAGTGAAAGTCTACCTCTTTACGGACCACTAGCAGGGTATTTCAGTGCCGTGGTTTTCTTTGAATAATAAAGTTGATGAGTCAGTCTCCATTTGTGAATAAAGCTAGGGATGGTTGTCTTAGGTTTTCCCACATGTAAAAAAAAGGAAGAAGTGAAACTAAGTTGAATTCAATTAGTTAAAAGAAACTTTAAAATTTATTAAAGTAATTACAATTTAAATATTTAATTAAATATTTTGAAAATTCGAAAATAATTTTAAAATTTTTTAAATTTTTATTTTTATTTTTTATCGGACATATATAACAAATGATCATTTGTATTTGGTTTTATATAGAATTGTCACAAATTAACATTATTAAAAAATATATGAAAAATCAAAAAATATAGTATTACCAAGTGTTTTAACGTGAAATCTGTCATAATCATATTTATCATCTGTTAACACTAATCCTTGTGATTGGGTGAATTTATGTAAATAAATAAATTAGAAATATGAACAGTCATAGGGAGATGAACTGAACAGTCTCTCCCTCATGTATATAATGAAGACCTACCTTGTGAAATAATACACGAATCAGTTTTTGCTTTGTTGAGTTACTGTCTGGCCTGACATGGTATCAGAGCCAAGTTCTCAAAATAGTTGTAACTCCCTTCAGTGTTGTTGTTGTGGGTTGTACGTTGGTCTGTCATATGCATTTTTATTTCTCAACGCTGGCCCTGTTTGTCATTTTTATTCGTTGGCCTTGTCTGTCATATGCGTTTTTATTCCTGAACGCTAGTATGCTAGCCTGAACGCTGGTATGCTAGCCTGCTCCACGTATTCTCTGCTAAATGTTGGTAGCCTGCTCCACGTATTCTAATCTGTTGAAACGTTCCTCTGCCACAACCCAGCCATACCCTCTGTAGTGTCTGGCGCAGCATTTGGACAGAACATCTGTATTCAATACATTTTTGAATGCGTTGATTGCTCTCTGGTGTCAAAGCGTTGCATATTGTGTTGCCCCTTTTGTGAAAATCTGTGATTGAACATTCACGGCTTTGGTCAAGAAAATAGGCCCCTCGATTTGCATTTGCCCTTGCTGCTGTTGTTCAATCTACACCAAATCCTTTTTATAGCCTGTCGCTGTTCATTCGTTCTGCAAACTAGATGGTGGAAATGTGGATTGAAGTCTTGCTCCGGTGGCCCGTTGGTAAATCTGTGCGTTGTTAAGTGGAATGCTTTGGAACAAGTTTTTTTCTGAGAAATTCTGTCAGAAATTGACGACGCAGGTAACCTGTTTAAAGATTTGTGGCGTAGAATCGACTCAGATGCATGGAGGGTGTTGCTGGACCGCATGTTGTTTGGTAAATTTCTTGGCGCACATTCGATTTTCAAGCTAGAATTTGCAAGTGTAGCGAATCCGAGGAAACCGTTAAATAATGTTTTTTAAATTTTAATCCCTTTTATGAAGACCGAATGACATTTTTAAGTGGTGAAAAGATTATATATACAAAGGGATGTATGATAATTGAGTTTTCTATATAAAGGGGACGTATGGCATATGAGATTTATATGGTGGATTTATATGAGGTTTATATGAGATTTATATGTGATTATATGTGGATTATATGAGATTATATGTGGATTTATATGAGGTTTATATGAGATTGATTTATATGAGGTGGATTTATATAATGATGGATTTATATGGGTCACGTGGTGGATTTGAAATCTTTTGAGAATGTCTTTTTTAGTACAATTTCACTGTATATTGGCAGAAGTATTTTTCTATCAGCAAAAGTAATTTTTTTTACAGAATGCATTCAATCATATTTATGGTGGGAATAGTTCTCACTGGCAAGGAGAACTATCCTGAATGGTCTCGGATGATAAAACACACCCTCATTTTCAATGAGTTGTGGAAAGGAGTGTGTGTCGAAGACGGAGACAATGACCCAGTACAGCCTACCTCAGACAAAGAGCTCGTCATTTAGGAAAACAAAAACAGCAAAGCTTATGCATTAATCGCAACATATGTAAATGAAGAGGTGAGTCGCCATATTTCGTCATATTCAACTGCCTTTGAAGCCTTACAAAAGCTGAAAGAACTCTATGACTCACATTTTGCACTTGAAGTTGTCCAAGTCATGATTAAACTCTTCACTCTTGAATTGCAAAATAATGATCCTCTTGCTCTTGCATCTGAAGTAAAGTCTATAATGCATGATATCAAATCCACTAAAGTTGAATTAGATATTCCTCTTATTGCTTTTCTCAAGGCACTTTATCCTAC
>APFE030346439.1:0-19836 GCA_000404065.3 Pinus taeda | reverse complement strand
GATTTCTTATATGGTAAATGCATATTTAGAGAAGGATTGTTCTTAATTGTCTTGTTTGTCACTAGAAAGCCTTAAGCTTCTAGGGAGTTTGGTTTTGTCCTCAAAATTAACTCTTTCCGCCTGACACTTAGATGAAAAAAGACTAGTCTTTGGTAGCTAAAGCATGAGAAGAGAGAGTTAGATCTTGGAAGCTATTTCATGTCAAGCTAGGGGAGGAAAAGAGTGCTAAAAAGGCGTGTAGCAAGACTTGGATACCACAAAGGAGATCTCCAACGTCAAGGCTTGAGTTGTATTTCTCTTTGAAGTTTATTTTAATACAAATAATGGTTTATTTCCTATATCAGATGTAATATTACATTTGATAACTTAAAACTCATTGACCTTTTGAGTAGATTGAATTTGATTTTATGTTGTCATGTTTTCTATTGTTTCATGCATATTTGTTTCAAGCATTTGAGCGAAAGGAATGAAAGGATGTTAGAGAAAGGAAGCAAGATCACCATCAAGTGGATTAGTGCTATAAGAGGTAGGCCCTCTTATTCAGTTCTAATCTAAGGAAATTTACATTAGATCATCTTGTTTGCGGCTAGACCCACTTCTGGGCTAGAAGGATCGTCTCTGTCCGCAGAGAGGATTTGCCTACTCCACACCGGTACTGAAGTCTCTTTAAGTGATATTGTTTTTCTTGCTATGTATATGGTCACAAAGCTATCAATTGCAACAGAAGGGAGATGAAATTGAAATATTATTATTCCTCTGCTCATATAAGATGTTATTCTTGTAACAAGTTTGGGCATGTAGCAAAACAATGCAGGAGAAAATCTATACAACATGAGAAGCACTAAACAAACAATATATATGTCAGAAGATCTGAAAAAGATGGATCCACTAATGTTCTCATATCAAGTTGAAAGAAGAAGAACATATAAGGTGTAATATTGCACTTTGCTCATTTAAAGAAGAAGATGAATGGTACATAGACAAGAGATGCTCACATCACATGGCTGGAGATAAGATCAAAATGGAGTCTCTTAAGAAAAATGAATATGGTAATATTATTCTTAGAACTAATGTTCTAGAAAAATTTCTAGGAAAGGGTAAGACCAGAATTAGTAAACATAAAGGAGCAACTGTTGCTTTATTAGTTCAAGGGCTAAAGAAAGATATTCTAAGTGTAGGTTAAGTGGAAGATAAAGGAAATATAATTGTGTTTACATCAACCAAGTGCAAGGTTATGGATGAAGAAATAGGAAAATTCATAGCAAGAGGATATGTAAACCTAGACAAATTATATGTTCTTGAAGAACTAAATTCTCATAGATACGAGGATTCAGACTTAGAGTAAAATAAGATGGTGGCCATTGCAGTCCATTATTCTTAAAAGAATACTTATAATAGTGTCTGCAGAAAGTGATGTGAGGTACATGACCTCATAAGAATAGAACATGATTATCAGGTCCTAAGAAACAATGATGTATAATCTCAGGGGGAGCAATACATGTTTTGATGATGATTTCTATGATTGTTTTGATATTCATGTTGCTTATACTACTAACAGTGCATATGGTGTAGTAACAGTAATTAGGTACATACAGTACAGGCTCAGGGGGAGGGAAGTTGTGAGTTTTCAACTTTTCACTTTATGTACGTGGATCCTATGAAGACAATTCACGTACATACGCGAGTTCTAATCTGAATAGTCACGTATATTTTGTTGTGATGAAGAAACAATGAGACAAAATCAAGAAAAGGCTCTGATATGCTCCAGTGAAATTATTTAGTTTTCCTATTCTGATGATTGAGGGTTATAGTCTGTTGATGCTATTTAGAGGTGGTTTTGGCTTTTATAAGTTGTTGATTCACTGATGGATAAATCATGAAGATACTTTGATGTTCTTACTGATATATGAGATGATATGATGAGATATGAAAATAAACATATATGGCATAGGTTCAGGGGGAGAATTTGCTATGTTCCTAATAAAGAATTGTTGGCATTATAATTCCTTGATACATAATGATGCTTATCAATGGTGATGCTACTTATGTTGCTGAAGTTCTTGATTAATGATTAAGAAGTGCATGTTTTGTTCATGTTTCTGCTACCAGATGCTTATGGTGCAGATCCTACATAGTATGCGATGGTTGATGAAGACTATCTTGGTCTTGTTACCTCACTATAGAGGTGTTTGGTATTGGTTATACATGCCATATATGTAATTTGATGTAAAGGTCATGTAAAGACCTATGGTGTAATCAATCTAAAATTTAGTCCTATATGGACTATTGTGGTCAAGTCTTTTTGGGTATGTGATGTAATTTGTATGTGAGTTTGATAACCTAAAAGGTGCATACACATGCGCGTTACAGGTAAGTCGCATATATATTCAGATCTATATGTGGGTTTGATTATGGAGAAGCACATATATACGCATAAATGTTCTACAAAATATTCATTTATAAGCTAAGGTTTTGCTGAAAAGGATGTCAGATTATTTTAATTAGTCTTTCTATGTTTTTGTTGTTTGCCAATGAAGTCTTACTTGATGATCTGGGCTTAATAATGATGTTTTAGTTGAGGATTGATTGATTGAAGAATGATGAAGTTACTAGTTGCTTGTGATTGAATATTAGTGATGATTCTGTGATTATTTCATAATGATGTAGTGGATCTGTATATGATCCAGTGTTTGTTTCAGATTGACAGTGGTTCAGTTTCAGGGCTCAATGCTTTGATATTTGTACACGAGTATGCTTCAAGGAAGTCACATATACATGCTGGTTTGCTACAAAAAAGTAGTTTATATATTCTGATAGTTTATTGACTAGTGATTTCAGTTGATTTAGTAAGTTAATGTAGTATTTGGGTTCTATATTAGTAACTTGGTTGCAGTGATCTAATTGTTCTGGTTGTTTGAAAATAAATTGGCTGATTTGGGTTTCAGTCGATTCGGTGATTGGTTGATTCAGTTGGGTTAGAGATTGGTTGTTTCAGTTGATGATTGAGTGATTTTTTGCAGTGATCAATTTAAGTTTTGATATTTGGTATTGGGCTTAAATGTTGGTAGTGGGTCTAGTCTCAAAATTTGATGAAACATGGCCTACAAGTTGTGATGTCTTCTAGTAGGTTGATTCAATATGAATATTTAAGAAACATGGTCCACAAAAGTATTGAATGTTGGAGCCTTCAATGAGGAAGTAAAAGACTCCTTCCAGTGGTAGATGGTAAATCAGATTAGGGGGTTGGGGCTCCCTTCCAGTGGGTGTTGGTAAATGAGGTCAGGGGGTAGGAGCTCCCCTCTAGTGGGTGCTAGAGAACCATAGAAGGATGTAGCCTTCTACAAGTGGGTTCTTGCATGCTTCTATGAGTCTGTGCTAGTACAAGATTGTAAGAAGTGTTTCTTTATAATAAGAAGAAGATAGATATGACAACAACAGTGGTTTTTTTCCCACATTGGGTTTCCACCTAAAAAACCTGGTGTTCATGTATTTCTTATGTGTGATGGTTTATTTTGTTCTTAATGCACATGGTTACTATTCAATTAATGCTTAATGAGGTATTGATGCACTGAATCAAGTTAAACAGATGATGAATTAACTGAAAAGTAAGTTTAATGGATATATGATAGTTGCTTGAATAGCAGTCGCATACATACGTGGGTTCCTTTCAGTAAAGTCGCTTATAGAAATTTGGATATGAAATTGAAAAGGTTAATGATTTGGAAATACTAATTCACTCCCCGACCCCCAAGTATTTTTCCCAACAATTGGTATTAGAGCAGGTCCTTTAGTAGAAGCTTGATCACTTGTAGGAGATCCATCAAGATGAGTAGTCAAGAAGGAGTATTTTCTATCAGGCCACCTATATTTAATGGAACTATCTTTGTCTTTTGGAAAGTTAGAATGAGAGCATACTTTCAGGCACTAGGAGCTGATGTATAGGAAATCATTGAAAGAAAATATCAATATCCAACCTCTAGTCCCACAAATATTGTAAGAAAGAAAGAATATGAAATCAAAGCGAAAGTTGTAAATGCCATCTTGGGAAGTATATCTGAGTCTGAGTTTGTGAAGGAAATGTACCTAAACACAACAAAGGGAATGTGGGATAATATTATCCAAAATTATGAGGGCGACACCAAGGTAAAAAGTGATA
The DNA here is from genome assembly GCA_000404065.3 of Pinus taeda. Classification (NCBI taxonomy): domain Eukaryota; kingdom Viridiplantae; phylum Streptophyta; class Pinopsida; order Pinales; family Pinaceae; genus Pinus; species Pinus taeda. Next base: position 15,680 of record APFE030346439.1, on the reverse strand, counting down.
AACTCCAAACACTCAAAATACAGAATGAGACACTAAAAATTCATGATGATGAAAGAATTGCATCATTTTTTCTTAAAGTATATGAAATTGTTAATTCCATGAGAAATCTTGGTGAAGAAATAAAATATGCTACTATTGTTGAAAAGATTTTGAGACCACTAACTCCAAAGTTTGATTCCAAAGTCTCCTTTATTGAAGAAATGCAGGATCTGAAAACTCTCACACTTGATCAACTCCATGGAATATTGACAAAATTTGAGATGAGGAAAGGTGGTCCTTTAGACATGAGAGATAAACCTTGAAATCTACTATAAAATGAAAAGAAAAGGAAGAATCAGGTTATGTAACAGAAGAATAAGAAGAAAAATTTGTAAAGAAACTCCAAGTGAGTATTGGATGATTCAGAGGTAAGCTTCCCTTCAAATGCTTTTCTTGTGGTAGAGTTGGTCATTACACTGCTAAGTGTCCCTATATAGAAAATCATAAGAAAGGGAAAGAAGATGGATAGATAAATAGGAGAAGGTTTGCAACCAAGAGAATTGTTTATACACATGAAGATAGTGATGGTTTTTCAAATGGTGAAGAAGGTGAGTCTGATAAAGGATGTTAATTACTTATGCCATTTGAAGATATAAATAGTAACGAGTTTGATGGCCTAGAAGAAAAGGATATTTTTATTGAAAACTTTGACAGGGATATATCATATGTAGTAATAGTTATAGATGTGAGCAAATATTCAGGTTTGGGAGAAAAACACTTTCTATTGATCAAGAATGAAGAAGATGCTAATAAAGAATTATTAGGTATGGGACTTTGTGCTAATTGTGATCCATTTCCTTATCTATGCAATAATGATGGTGATGATGACAGTAAAACAACTGAAATTGCACTTATGGGTAAAAGTGAAAGTAAGCATTCTAAAGAGAAAAAAAATTCAAAAATGATGCCTCTAGAAGTAGAAGATCAAGGCAAATAATAAAAAATGGACAATGTAGATGTGCCGATGCTAAGCAAAGATAATTATCAACAATGGAAGGAAAATATGAAGTCTAATCTAATGAATCTTGATGTTTGATATCTAGTATGCAATGGATAAACCAAGTATCCTCCATCAGACGAAGAAGTGCAAAAGAACAATAAGGCTTTAAGTAACATCTTTTGGAGCATACCTGATTCAACATTAAATAAGGTTATTCATTATACATTTGCAAAGCAAGTGTGGGATAAGATATAAGAAATCCATGAAGAAATCCCAAAGAGGGAACTACTAGGTAATCCTATCCTTAAAAATGTATAAACCTTTGTTATGTCAAATGGAGTTGCTGATTTAAAAGAAGACAGGTTAGGAGAAATTTTTGATCTTAGAACAAAACTTGATCTTGCTTTGAAAAATATTGTTAGTATTAAAGATAAGTTGTAGGAATATGATAATAGGGATCATGCTAGCATGGTATCTAAACAATATTGTGAAGGTCTTGAAGTTGAGATCTTCTCTCTAAGAGAAGATCTGAAAAAATCAGATAAGCGGAATGAAGAACTACTACAAGCATTTGAAGAACAAGAAAATGGGTTGAAAGATGAGATTCTCAAATTAAAGGAGCAAGTGGAAGAAGGAAGAAGGGTGAAGAAGTTATGAAGAAGCAATATCTAGAAAAGGAAATGCAATATTAGGTTGAGGTAAACATCCTAAAATGTAAATTAGAAGAAAAGGATAAAAATTTGCGATTTCAAGATAATACTAAGATTTTGGATACTATTTTTACTAGTCAAAGGTCTCCCACCATCAAATATGGCCTTGGTTTTCATGAAAATTTTGAAGGAGAACCTAGTTCACAAGTTGAGGCAAGGAATTTAAAAAGTAACAATGCAAAACTTGAAATGCTTAACAAAGAAATAAAATTAAACCTGATCAAGAACCAAGGAAAGTGAATCTTCAAAGGAAATTACTCCTAACTATAGAAATGTTAATCGATTCTCTCCTCTGACCAACAATGTTGAATTTTTGATATGTCATAATTTTTGACACATTGTAATTAATTGTAGAATCAAACTATTTTAATCACAAGCAAATAACCACTTCAGAGAAAGATCCTCAGTTCCCAGGTACTGAGGTCTCTTTCAGGGATATTTTTTTTCTTGCAATGTATATCGTCACAAATCTATTGATTGCAACATAAGGAAGATGAAACAAAAATATTATGATTCCTCTATTCATATAAGATGTTATTCTTATAAAAAGTTTGGGCATATAGCAAAAAAATGCAAGAACAAATCTACACAACATGGCAAGAAATCAACAAAGAATATTTCTTTCAGAATATTTGAAAAAGATGGATCCATTAACATTTCCGATAACAAGCAAAAAGAAGAAGAATAGATAAGGTGTGGTCTTGCACTTTGCTCATGTAAATAAGAACATGAATGGTACATAGACAACGAATACTCACATCACATGACTGGAGATAAGAGTAAGATGGAGTCTCTCAAGAAAAACCAATATGGTAATGTTATCCTTGGAAATAATGTTCCAGCAAAAGTTTTAGGAAAGGGTAAATCCACAATTAGTAAACATAGAGGAGAAAATGATGCTATTTTAGTTCAAGGGCTAAAGAAGAATATTCCAAGTGTAGCTCAAATGGCAGATAAAGGAAATATAATTGTGTTTACATCAACAAAGTGCAAGGTTATGCATGAATAAACTGGTAAAGTTATAGCAAGAGGATATAGAAACCCATAAAAATTATATGTGCTTGAAGAACAAAATTCTCTTAGTTATGAGGATTCAGACTCATAGTAAAAGAAGATGGTGTCCATTCCAGTCCATTAATATTAAAAGAACACTTCTAATAGTGACTATAGAAAGTGATGTGAGGTACATGACCTCATAAGAACAGAAGATGATTATCAAGACCTCAACATCAGTGATGTATAATCTCAGGGGGAGCAATACATGTTTTGATGATTATTTATATGATTGTTTTGATATTCATGCTATTTATATTACTGATAGTGCATCTGGTGTAGTAACAATAATCAGTTACATACAGTACAGGCTCAGGGGGAGATAAAGTTGTGAGTTTTCACTATTTAAATTTCTATATGTGGATATTATGAAGACAAGTCATGTACATACACAACTTCTGATCTAAACAATCACATATATTTTGTTGTGATGAAGAAACAATGAGACATACTCGGGAAAAGGCTTGGATATGCTTCAGTCAAATTATTTATCTTTCTTGTTTTGATGATTGATGGTTACAGTCTGTTGATGCTATTTAGAAGTGGTTTGTCTTATATAAGTTGTTGATGCCCTGATGGATAACTAATTGATGAAGATACTTTGATGTTTTGACTGATATATGAGATAACATGGTGAGACATGACAGTAAACATATATGACACAGGTTCAGGGGGAGCATTTTCTATGTTTCTAATAATGCATTATTGGCATTATAATTCCTTGATACATGATGATGCTTATCAATGGTGATGTTTCTTATGTTGCTGAAGTTCTTGATTAATGATGAAGAAGTGCATGTTGTTGCTAACACATGCTTATGGTGCAGATCCTACATAGTATATGATTGTTGATGAAGACTATGTTGGTCTTGTTACCTCACTATAGAGGTATTTAGTATTGGTTATACATTTCATATCTGTCATTTGATGTAAATTTCATGTGAAAACCTACGATGTAATCATTGTAAAATTTAGTCATGTATCGACTATTGTGGTCAAGTCTTTTTGGGTATGTGATGTAATTTGTAACCCCACTGTAATTAGATGGTTGACATAATAATGAAGTCAAATATGTAAAAACATTGTGATTGGGTGATTGATGTAATTTTGAGTCCATTGTGATAGGAAAAGTCATATTCAATTGAGTCATTAAGTCATGTACTTCATTGTACATCCTTAAGAAATTTTGGCATGGTCAGTATTCAATATTCATACTCAACAGTTCAACAACGCTCAAGAGAGAAGCCTTCATTCAAATTGGTCAACCCTTTTCTCTTGATGTCAAAGGGGGAGAGTAACTTGGTGTTTTAAAATATTGGTGCTTAGCTTGATGTGTTTTAGAGGTATCTATAGGTGGTAGTGATCAAACACCAAAGTGGTTTCCATCAAGTCCAAAGTGGGAGATTGTTGGCATTATGGCAAATGTGTTGTCCTTGATGGAAACCTACTTGGTGTGTTATCTTTTTATGGAAACCTTTGGAAACCTACCTGATGCAGATGTCAATAGGATGTGTCTACATGTGACAGAGAAATTGGTTAAAGGAATAGTAGTTCAGAGATAGAGGAGTGATATAGATGAAATTTCAAGAAGTATACACGAGTTTTGTGAAGCAAAGTCACATACACATGTGGGTATGAAGAACCACACCATGCTATTCTAAATACCAAGGGTCTTTACCATGGTATTGAACTGTGGTATTGATCCCATCAATAGATATTTGATCCCTTATAATAATACCATTGACATTAGTATGGTTTTGACCTATGGCATTATTAAGGGCTAAGATATATAAGGAGATGAAGATCAAAGTGTTTGGTGTGTCTAAGTGATGAATATTTCATGAATAGTTAGATCTGAAGAAAGTGTGCATGTAATGGAATATTATTTATTTGTTTGATCTAAAACTAAGTATGCACCTGGGAACTTGATGATGGATCAGATGCAATAGATCTGAGATGACAATGTTGATTATGGGTTGATTTCAACAATGATGATAATGTCTTGATGTATGATTTTTCTATGTATGCCAAGATCTGGGTATGCCTCAAGTTTTATGATGCAAAAAGGGTTTGAGCTAGTAATTGCAGATCTATATGCAGGTTTAATGACCTGAAATGTGCATACACACGTAGTTTTAACACAGATAAGTCGTGTATATAATCATATCTATACGTGGGTTTGATTATGGAGAAGTGTGTATACACATGAAAATATTTTAAGAAAAGCACATATATAAGCTAGGGTTTTGCTGAAAATGATGTCTGATCAGTTTAATCAGTCTTGATGTGTTTCTGTTGTCTGTCAATCAAGTCTTACTTGATGATCTAGGCTTAATAATGATGTTTTGGTTGAGGATTGATTGATTGAAGAATGTTGAAGTTACTAGTTGTTTGTGATTGAAGATCACTGATGATTCTGTGATTATATCATAATGATGTAGTAGATCTACGTATGATTCATTGTTTGTTTCAAAGTGATAGTGGTTCAATTTTAGGGATCAATGTTCTGAGATCTGTACGCGAGTATGCTTCAAGGAAGTCGCATATACACGTGGGTATGCTACATCAAAGTAGTGTACATATTATGATAGTTTAATAACCATGGCTTCATTTAATTTAGTGAGTTGATGTAGTGTTTGGGTTCTGTATTAGTACCCTAGTTGCAATGATCTAATTATTTTGGTTGTTTGAGAATAAGTTGGTTGATTTGGGTTTCAGTTGATTTAGTGATTGGTTGATTTAGTTGGGTCAGATATTGGTTGTTTCAGTTGATTATTGAGTGGTTTGTTACAGTGATCAGTTTCAATTTTGATATTTGGTATTGGGCTTAAATGTTTGTAGTGGGTCTAATATGAAAATTTGATGAAACATGGCCTACAAGTTGTGATGTTTTGTAGTAGGTGGATCCAATATGAAAATTTATGAAATGCAGTCCATAGAAGTATTGAGGGTTGGATCCTTCAATGAGGAAGTCGAAGCTTCCTTCTAGTGGTAGTTGGTAAATTAGATTAGGGGGTTGGAGCTCCCTTCTAGTGGGTGTTGGTAAAAGAGATTAGGGGGTTGGAGCTCCCTTCCAGTGGATGCTGGAGAATGAGAGAAGGTTGTAGATTTCTAAAGGTGGGTTTGTAGTATACCTAGGGGATAATATGGGGTATAAAGGGAGGTACTCAAGGGAATAATGTAATAATGGGATGGGCCATAGTAATAAATAAGGTGGTTAACTCGTATCATGTAAGGGATCACAAGTAGTTAGTAATAATGTAATGGGCCCATGGTATTAGATAGATGGTATTGAGGGAACCATGGTAATGACCCATGGCATTGTATATATGATGCCTATATAGAGGCTAAAGAATCCCCATTGAGAGATGTCAATGATTATTGTATGAACATGCATATGGCTTGTGGAGTGTTCTCCTTCCTTAACAAGTGAATGTATGGTGTTTCCCTACCTTAAGGGTTTGATCAATAAAGAAGCATTTTTATCTATTTCTATCTTATTATTTCTAGGTATATTTTCATTATCTTATCTTTTTGGATCGGATCTATAACAAGTGGTATCAGAGCTATAACAGGGTTCTTGCATGTTGGTATGAGTTTGCGCCAGTACAAGATTGTAAGTAGTTTTTATTTATAATAAAAATAAATAGAGACGATAACAACGGTGGTTTTTTTCCCACATTGGGTTTCCACCTAAAAATCTTGGTGTTCATGTGTTGATGTGTTTCTAATGTGTGATGGTTTATTTTGTTCTTACTTCACATGGTTACTGTTCAATTAATTCTTAATGAGGTACTGATGCACTAACTCAAGTTAAACATATGATGAATTAACTGAAAGGTAAGTTTATTGGGTATATGCTAGTTGTATGAATAACAATCATGTACATACGTGGGTTCCCTTCTATAAAGTCATGTACAAAAATCTAGATACAAAATTGAAAAAGTGTAATGATTTGAAAATATTGATTCCCCCCCCAAGTGAAAATTTTAGGGGCTAATATTCGCAAGTGGGCTAATTTTCCATGCTTTTCCCAAAAAAAAGATTCATTAATTTCCATTTTTGCTAAAAATTATTCGTTTAAATTTTATAGAAAAAAATTGTTTTACCTTAAAAACCACCAAAATTTTATATAGAGACCATATAAATTTATTAGAAATTTGAATACCTTTACCAAAAAATTGCCAATTTTTTTTACAAATTGCATATTATGTACTAGTGAGATTCACCAAGGTTTCTTAACTCTAAAATACATTTCCATCCTTAAAATTCGCCCCCCCCCTCCCCCCTTAGTATTTTTTGCAATAGATGTCTCAAGGGTTACAATCATTGTTGAATTTTACTTGGAAGCTAGTGCTTATGATTGGAAGTGATCCTAACATACCCTTTTTTAAGAGTCTAATTTATCATATATCCATTACCTTCCTCTGTATAAATTATGTTTATCCCTTATGGAATCATATGTTGTGCATCTTATCAGTATTTTTGTATCTTATAGATGTAAAATATATAAGGCATTCTCCATTCTCCAATCCTATATTGATTTTTCCTATTTTCACATTTGATGAAAACAAGCATTGATCCCATGTGATCATCAAATTTCTTCTCCATGATAGTGTTGTTATGGGATGTATGATGCATTCATGCATGCTTATGTATGTTTGCTTGCATACGAGAGAGAGAGATGTGAACATTGGTATTTGTCATTTTTAGGAGCCACATGACTACCAAGCTTCCATGTCTACATTGGGAGTGGAGGAGAGAGGCAACTTCAAGAGTTGTATTCTAAGAAAGGTGTGCATCTCAATCCCTTTCTATTAGTTTTATGCCATATACATTTCGAGGATATGTTTACTTTGTGGAAATGGAAAAGATAAGATGTTTTAATTTTGTAGTAGTTCAAGGTCCTCCTCTAATCAATCTTATTTTCAAATGAATTTAATGTCTTTAAACATTTGAAGTCATCATTTTAGTTGGTATGGTTAATTGATTATTGGCTACATAGTTTGACTATGAATTTTGATATTATAGGTATAAAGTTGATTCTTAGCATTGAGGTGGTGAAAGATGAAATCGCTACTTATAACACACTATTTTGTCACACCTCCTGTTCACTTCCTGTTCCATATCCCGAAGTGCCAAAACATTGACAACTGTGCAACATATCCATAATGATATACAAACTAGAACCTCCTGAAAGAATCAAAGGAAATCTACTCTCAATGAATTCTGAAAAAGGTTAACTAAAAATCTAATTTTTAGGGCCAACTCATTTTACTACACTTCCTGTCCGTGATGATGCCAACATGGGTTTTGATATGAAAACCCATGCTAAACCTCTTCTGGCAGGTTTTCCCAAATTGGAGGAGAAGTTTCGTGCACTAGAACCTTCAAGAATAATGAGCTAGATATTGGTTTTTATTGATATGGTTGAGCTCTCCCATTTGGACCTCTTCATCTTATCATTATGAGATTTCCCATTGATATGTGGACCTTCATCCCTCTTTTGTGGATCCCTAACTCCCTCTCCCTTCCTATAAATCAACTCCCTTCCATTCCCAAATGGTTGGTCATTGATTACTGCATTCCTATAATATGATTATGCTTACATGTTGCCCATTCTAACTTGGAGAAGGAGTGCTTTAAAAGTCTTTTCTTGGACATGGACATCCACCAAAAGGAGGTCTCCAACATCAAGGCATAGGTTGTATGCTTCCATTTTTAGCTCATTAATATATACATCTAATGTTCACTTTCCATAATTGTGTAAATGTTTATGCTATTATCTTAATACTCGTTGATCTATTAAGTAGTTTATGTTTGATGCATGACATATATGCTCTTGTATCTTGCATATCTATTTGATCTTTCTTGTAGGTACTCGGACATGAAGAAAAATTAAGAAGCGAGCTTGGAAGCAAAGGAGCCAAAGTCATCTTCAAAGGATTGGATGATTATCATCAGAGCGAGGTAGGTTTCTCCTTCTCTCTTGATTCGTTAAACATAAGCTAAGAAAGTGTATGTTAGTTTGTTTAGTTTTTTTCTAGACCCACTCATTTGGATAGAGGGATCACTTTTGTTCATATAGGGGATTTACCTTCACAACAAAATGGTGACTCCGTTGGGGATTTGGAAAATACTACCCGTCGATGGTATTATTGGGTCAGTGACTCAAACTTCTAGTAAAGATTCTTTGAAGCCGAATTTTGTTTCAACTACTGCAGCCAATTCTCCTTCGAATCCCTGTCAAAATCCTAGTAAAACCTTTGAGGTTAATGCCATTGAGTCTACCGTGATAGATAAAACCTCAAAAGATAAAAACAAGGGTAAAGGAAAAGCCAAATCTAATACCCCAAAATAGGATCCTCTGAAATCATCTGATGATGATGCATCTAAACATAATAAGCCCAAATATCCTTGCCTCATTTGTGAGGAAGATCACTATACCAAGGATTGTCCCAGTTGTTCTGAAGTGAGTCATTTGTTAAAAGGCACCCAAACCCAATTGGTAGAACAACTGCAATTATCTACACCTTTGGGTTCGTAGGTGTATATGAATGGAACGACACCTATCACTATTTCCACTCAGTCAAAATACTATCTGACTCCTTCGAAACAGGTTGTGGAGAAAGAAGTTATTGATACACCTTCCACTTCTACTCCACCCAGTTCTAGTCCTCTTTATATTGAGAGACCTAGTAATGTCTTTGATATTCGACCACCTCCTAAGGGTGTCCTACGGAAATCATCATACAATCTATATGCGCGAGCTGCCCAACATTACAATATTGTAGAAGATTTAGCTCAGGCGTCTTCAACGATGTCTACCTTGGAAGTTCTCCAAATTTTTCCATCGCAACGGAAAAAATTAGTATCCACTATAGGAGGAATTGAACCTACTAATTCGAGTATGATTACCTTTGACCTAGAGAATCATGTTCCACGTCTTCCATATCAATTAGCATTTTTAATCCAAGTCATTATCAATGGGAAGACGATTCATTGAACTATGGCTGATGAGGGTGCTTTGACCTGCATCATGTCTATCTCATGCTGGAAAACTATTGGCTCTCCTCCTCTCAACCAATCTACTAGCACCTTAGAAACCTTTGATGGCAAAGGATCTCGTCCATACGGTATTCTCAAAAACCTACCCATAACATTGGAAGGGAAAACCATTTACTTAGAAGTAGAAGTCGTTGATGCCAATTTGAATTATAACCTTCTATTTGGTCGAAGTAGGACCCATGCTATGTTTTGGGTGGTTTCTACGTTGTTTTGTGTGCTCCATTTTCCTCATGAGGGGAAAATAGTCACCATTGATCAGTTAGACTTATCTTCTAGCTCTTTGAGTGGCAATGTGCCATATGTGGAAAATACTGACAGCCCTTATGAAAGTGTTGTGGTGGGTATTTTTAAAGTCTCTAATCTTATGGGAACTTTTTCCCTTCCACCTCTAAACGTCATTTCCATCAACATGATCTCCAATTCACACGATCCTTGGATCGTTCCTCATTCTCATCAAGCCGATTCTTTTGGTGATGTCATGCCACTCAACCCAACATAAAATCCCTATCAAGCTATTGTTTTGGCTTCAATAGTCACTTTTGAAAGTCATGCTAATCTTGGTATGCATATGGACGCATATTCACAATCTCCTTGGCTTGGTTCTTGGGATTCTTCAGATCCCTTGAACAAGACATTTCCCAATGACGAGAGTATCACCGAGGTTATGTCTCTTGAAGAAACTCCCTAGAATTATGCCCATCATTGTTCCTCATTTCTCGTAAGCCTTGGAGATATTTCATCATGTTTAGATTCCTTTGTTTCCCTTGCATCAACTCATCCACTTCAAATTCCTATTCTGGTACATAAAGTTTTATCTGAGGGAAACATGGGGAATATTGTTGCTATCTTAATCATTGACACTTCAGTCCAACCCGAGATTGTAAAAATCTTTCAATTGGAGATATCTTTTACTCGTGTAAGATGTTCTTGCCCTGTTTTATGAGATTTTTTCACCGAGTTTTTCCCGTTTGCCCATTATCACAATGGGACCTTCATCATATGACTCGTAACCATCACTTGCTCGGGGGGCATGGGAGAATTGTTATTTATGTGTGTTATTCCATTTTTGGCTGATTCAATGCTTACATGTGATAACAACTGTGAAACTCTGGTTTTAGTCTCTGTTGATCGATTACTTGAGTCCACAAATGGGCTCCATCTAAAAAAATTTACGCATTTTTCGTGTAAATACTTTTGTATGTTAGTGTGTTTCATTAGTGTGCAATTTGGTTTTGGTGTGTTAGTTTACTTTTCCAAATGTTTTCCTCTACTTACCTAGTGCTCTACTTGGTTTGCAAATGTTACCCAGCTGTTACATCGGTTTTGCTGATGGTGATTGTTGTAGTACACAGAATCTATCTTCTACTGCATGGGAAATATATGACCCTAATGGTGAGTTAGTGAATATGTAAGGTATATTTTTAGGTCATATGAGTAATAAAATTACTGAATATAGTGTGGTCATCGAGATTTTGTCAGAAGCTATCGCCCTTGGCATTAGAGAGTTAATCATGAAACTTGATTCACAGCTCATTGTACTACAACTTAATGGACAATATTCAGTTAGAAACCCTCAAATTTTGAGAATGTATTTGCGAGTTCACCTCTTGGAATGAGACTTTTATTTTATTACTTATCATCACATTCCGAGATGCATGAATACATTAACATATGCATTGGCTAACTATGTGTTAGTTGGACATTTGCGGAACATGTAAATCATAAAACATCACATAAAAGACATGGTGAACAAAAAAACAATGTATGATCTATATATATATAAAGAGAGAGAGAGATATAGAGTTTGCAAAAAACTTTTCTACATCAAAATGACAAAATTTGTGTTCTGAGACACATGCCTTCATAAGCTTACATCAATGCATAAAGTAAACTAGAGTTGGCTATTTTCCCACATGGTGCTCATGATAGCATGGAATAGCCCTCATAACTCAGCCCAACATCCAACACAGTCTAGAGGAAACCCCTACAATGTGCCTTTTCTACCACAATGGCACCTCATCTATCGAGGCATACTCTAGAATTCCCCTGGTTATAGCTTCCAGGTTGTGCTCTACCTTGACAATAGGATCTGCTCCCTCCTCATAAGGAACCTCCTCAATCTGGCATGCCACTCATCTATCTATCAGAGAAACCCCTTGAGGTCTTTCTAGTCCCACATCTGCAAATAATCATAAGTTAAATCTCAGTGCAAATACAAAACAAAATATAAAAACTTCAAAAACTTTAAAACTAACATTTACCTTTATCAGTCCATTATGCGCCTTGTGGAAGTGGAAAGTCTGGATCTTCTCAGAAATTTGTGCCTACATATGCCCAATCATCGACCATGATTAGATGTTGATGCAACCATCCAAAAATGCCGAAGGGAATGACATTTGTTGGCTGCCTCCATGTCGAGGCATCAACTCACCCATATGAGTAATTGTGGATCTTTGGGCACTGGTGCATCCACTTTTATCCATTGATAACAAAATAATGGCACACGTTCTAGGAAGAACATCACCAAAATGGATCTGAAACTGAATTGTTTCAGACTTCCTGACTTGCACTTGGTAAGTTGGTGCTTAAAGTAGACCAAAAAAACCTCACTCCAATTGAAGACCATGGGATTCAGACACTCATTTGCGTACTGGAAATGAGACTTGATTTCCTCATGTAACGCCTAAGCCCTAGCTATTCAAACCATATTGTGTAGGATTATCCGTAGTGGGAGATTTGTGATGGTCTTTATGTCGATTTTCCCACTTTAGGTTTTTTTAGTCCTTGGAAAATTCCTTGCAATCAAGATATCTGTGCTCTCTCCTCAAGTGCATGAATCAGGCAACTGAATCATTTGTCCCTTTCTAGACAAGCTAGTAATGAAATAAATTTCTGTGACACCTATTTTGAGTTCTTGGTCCCCAATCATGAATAGTTGGTGATCCACATCCCACCAACTAATAAAATGTTGCAGTAACTCAGGCTAGGATCTAATCCTAGGAATCTTGAAGAACTTGAGCAAACTACATGCCTGTAGGGCATCAATACAATGTTGATCATGAGTTGCTTGATGGTATTTGGCTCCATGTCCCCTTTCTTTCCAATCAACCATCATTTTGGATTGATTATCCTGTGGAAAATCAATTAAACAACATTTCATGAGCTTTGATGGAGGAGAAATTCAAGAAAAAACATTAAACATGGAGAATTTCACACAAAAAAACTTACCTCAGCATGAATGTGACTGTGTGAATTTTCACGTGCTGCTAGTGCGATGGCCTAGTTGACCATAGGGTGAGCAACGTAGGTCTGATGGGTAAAAGCCGTGTTGATCACCCTCGACATAAAATTTGTGCAAATACTTTTTAAAACCTAATCTATGGATGAAAATGCATGAAATGAGTACCAAAATGAGGGGAAGGGACATATCTCTTACCCGCAAGAAACGACTCGACGAATGGTGTCTGAGATTGGTCATACTCTTGCCTGAAAATCGAGGTAAAATGAGGTAAAATACTCTCAGATTTGTAAATTGGTGAAATGGTAAAAAAAATCTACTTTTTGATATTTTTATAAGTTTTAAATATTTTTTTTACTAAATTAGGGCATATTTCACTCATATTTTAATATTTTTCCTCAAAATCGGTAATGCACATTTACTTGTGTAGCAACAAGTCATGCGTTCTTGGTGATGGTGATTTATTTTGGCTGATTCAACAAGTTTTATTTTATCACTTTTTCGGACTCGTAAAAAATAAATGAGAAAGAGACCCCTTGGAGTCATTGTTAAGCTCTTTTCTAACTCTCGAAAGATGAAAATATTATTGAGTACTTGTAATTTCAAACTTGTTAAAGTAAATGAAATGACGTCTACTCAATATAAGTTTAGCCCTTTACCAAATTGAGATAGATTGTTGTACAAAAAAGGAATACCTTAGTAGAACATGGATAAGAGATTCTCTTGGATATTGTTTTCTACCTTTTTGGGTTCAAGAGACGATTTACAAAAAAGGGACCATTTGATTTTTCTTTTCCGCTTCTTTTTGAAACTCTCTAAACATGAAAAAGATGTTGAGTTTCCCCTCCGTCAGACTCATAAAACTTAAACGACGCAAGACTTGTCACCATGACAAAACCGAGTTTCACCTTCCTAGGGCTTGCAAAACTTACTAGGATGGATTCATCCAAAGGATGAACTTATATGGCAAGAATATGCTATCCCCTTCAAGCTTGCAATAAAAAATAATGGGGTACTCACTAGAAATGGTGGGGGAAAAGTCAAAGTGATCATCTCTTGTATTTTGTAAAGGCAACGTGTCACTCTTGAACATGACACTCATCTATTGCTTGTGTCGGGTTTGGGACATCCACAATTAGTCACTGTTGGCATTATGGCACAGGTTTGGGGCTATGACACAGGTGTTGTCCTTGATGGCAACCTTCTTTGGTAACAGATCTCACTTCAGGCACTCAGAAAGTAGAAAAAGTCATATACGCAGGTTCATCTAGACTAAGGCACGTACACACGCGGGTTATACATTACAAAAGCGCGTATATGTTGGTGATCATCCTTTTGGTCCATGGCAGTTAGATCTTGGAACTTGAACCTATGTTTTGGACCATGGCGTCTCGTCAGATGTGTCGATCCCTAGTTTTGGGTTCATGGTATTGAAATGTTATGGTTTTGGACGATGGTATTGAGGAAGGCCTAAGACTATAAAAGAGGAAGGAGATCATGTGGCAAAGGATCATTTGTATTATTATTGAATATCTGATAAAGTGCTAGAGCTGGTATATTGATAATTGGGTTGTGATGCAGATTTGGATCTGAATGAAGGAGGAACCTTAGCGCAAAAGGAAGGATAAGTTCTATTCATGGGTCATAATCTTTAAGCTTGAATGATAATATCTTTAAATGATTTTGATTTGCTAGATGTGGCGCTTGCTTGATATATAAGTCTGATAATCTGGGTTAATTAGTGATTGTATATCTGGAAGAGTGTGTTGTCCTTTATAGATCTGTACGCAGGTTTAGTGAAGCGAAGGCGCGTATACACGTAGGTTCAGTGAAGTCATAACACGTATACGCAGGTTGTTTCATACGTAGAAGCGTATGCACGCATCTTTCAGGCTGATAAAGTAGCGTATATGTTTTAAACTGTGATCTTGCTACTTCTGTTCATTGCTGTTGTGTTCTGGGTTCTGTTTTGGTGTGTGGTTTCTGGTACTGTGTTTTGAGTACAACTGTCAGAGAGATATCTACTTGATTCAGATCTAATTGGTGAAAGGTGATTGGTTGATGGAGAAATTCTTAATGGTTGATTGATGCTCATGGATCCAGTCTGAAAATTTATGAAACGTGGTCCCTGGAAGAAAGAGAAGGTTGTAGCCTTCTGTAGGCCAGCACCTACGTACTAGTATCTTGGCTAGTGCAAGAGCTAAAGTGGGTTGTAGCTCCCTTCCAGGAGAAGCTGGAGAATGAGAGAGGGTTGTAGCTCTCTGCAGGCTGCAGCCTGCGTACTGGTAAAGGACTGCACCAGTACATTGTAAATAGAAGTTTCTAATTTAAGGAAAGATAGAGACGAATTGCAACAGGTGGTTTTCACCCACATTGGCATTCCACCTTATATCTGGTGTTCTTGTGTGTGATTGTCCTTCTGCTTTGTTTTACTATCTCTGGTTACTAGTTATTTGATGCTGCATCTCAAATTAACAAACATCATCTAAAGTTCAAGTAAATTAAAAGTTTGCTCTATGTACGCTAGTTTACTTCTGAATAGTTGTGTATATACACGGGTTGAATTGACTGAAGTACCGTATACAATTTGGTTTTTAAAAAGGGATTATTTGACTTGATAATACTGATTCAC